>BRDA01013038.1:8938-37609 GCA_036984385.1 Crenuchus spilurus | reverse complement strand
TATTATGTGGGGATTAGCATGTGGGGTATTATGTGGGGATTAGCATGTAGGGTATTATGTCAGGTATTATGTGAGGAATAAGTGTATTATGGGGTGTACACTTAGGGGTGTATTATGGGATGTACGATTAGGGGTGTATTATGGGGTGTATGATTAGGGGTGTACTATGGGGTGTACGATTAGGGGTGTATTATGGGGTGTACGATTAGGGGTGTATTATGGGATGTACGATTAACAGTGTATTATGGGGTGTACAATTAGTGGTGTATTATGGGGTGTACAATTAATGGTTTATTATGGGGTGTACGATTAGTGGTGTATTATGGGATGAACTTTTAGGGGTGTATTATAGGGTGCACGATTAAGGGTGTATTATGGGATATACGTTTAGGGGTGTATTATGGGGTGTACGATTAGGGGTGTATTATGGGATGAACTTTTAGGGGTGTATTATAAGGTGTACGATTAAGGGTTTATCATGGGGTGTACGATTAGTGGTGTATTATGGGGTGTACGATTAGGACTGTATTATGGGGTGTACAATAAGGAGTGTATTATGGGGTGTACAATTAGGGGTGTATAATGGGATGTACGATTAGGGGTGTATTATGGGGTGTAAAATTATGGGTGTATTATGCGGTGCACGATTAAGGGTGTATTATGGAATATACGTTTAGGGGTGTATTATGGGGTGTACGATTAGGGGTGTATTATGGGATGAACTTTTAGGGGTGTATTATAGGGTGTACGATTAGGGGTGTATTATGGGGTGTACAATTATGGGTGTATTATGGGATGTACGTTTATGGGCGTATTATGGGGTGTATGTTTTAGAGGTGTATTATGGGGTGTATGATTAGGGGTGTATTATGGTATGTACATTTAGGGGTGTATTATGGGTTGTACGTTTAGAGGCGAATTATGGGGTGTACGATTAGGGGTGTATTATGGGATGTACATTTAGGGGTGTGTTATGAGGTGTACAATTAGGGGTGTATTATGGGATGTACGTTCAGGGGTGTATTATGGGGTGTACGATTAGGGGTGTATTATGAGGTGTACAATTAGGGGTGTATTATGACATGAATAGTTAATTTACAGTTAATTTATGTCAGTAATTCAGTTCAAAAAGTGAAACTCATTTATTATACAGATTTATTACACACAGAGTGTCTATTTCAAGTGTTTATGTCTTTTACTGTTGATGATTAAGACCTACAGCCAAAACATTAGAACGTTATATAAGACCAATTTAAAAAATAATTTTAATACATAAATGTTGTTCTACCTAACAGTATGTACAGTATATGCTCTTAGTACTTGGTTGAGGTTTCTTTTGCATGAATTACTGCATCAGTGCGGCGTGGCATGGAGGTGATCAGCCTGTGGCACTGTTGAGGTGGTATAGAAGCCCAGGTTGCTTTGATAGGGGCCTTCAGCTCATCTGCATTGTTGGGTCTGGTGTCTCTCATCTTCCTCTTGACAGTAGCTCATAGATGCTCTGTGGGGTTTAGCTCAGGTGAGTTTACTGCCCAGCACAGTGATACTGTGGTTATTAAACCAGGTGTTGGGACTTTTTGCAGTGTGGGCAATGCCAAGTCCTGCTGGGTAAATTAAATCCACATCTCCATAAAGCTTGTCAGCAGATGGAAGCATGAAGTGCTCTAAAATGTCCGTGTAGATGGCTGCACTGACTTTGGACTTGATATATAATACAGTGGACCAACACCAGCAGATGACATGGCACCTCAAACCATCACTGGAAGTAAATTTAGCATCTAATTTGGAATTCAATGTCCCAGAGTCTGGATTAAGAGAGGAGAGACACTCAATCCAAGCTGCTTGAGGTCTAGTGTGACGTTTCCACAATCAGGGATGGATGGATGTCATCAACATTAAAATAAATAAATGCTTCAAATAGATCACTCTGTGTGTCATTAATCTATTTTTAGATGCACCTGTATATGCAGAATTTAATTATGTAAGTACATACCAAATAGCATTGGACATCTCGTTCAGTTTGATCATGTCACCAATGGCACCTGACAATGAGGCAGCAAGACACAGGAAACAGCAGGTTCTGTGGTTAGTACCTACCAAAAGAAGCACAACCAATGAACCATGGGCACCCAAGGCTCTTTGATGCATGTGGAGAGAGAAGACTAGCTCGTCTGGTTTGATCCAAGAGCTACTGCAGCACAAGTAGCTGAAAAGTTAATGCTGGCTACGATAGAAAGTTGTGAGAATACAGTCACAGTGCATCACAGCTTGCTTTGTATGGGGCAGCGTAGCCGCAGACAGGTCAGAGTGCCCACACCAACTCCTGTCCACTAACAATGGTAGGTGAGCATCAGAACAGATACTTGGAGCAGTGGAAGAAGTTGGTCAGGTCTGATGAATCATGTGGATGGCTGGGTGTTTACCTGGGCACTAGGATGCAAGCGGACAGAGGCAGTGTGATGCTCTGGGCAATGTTCTGCTGGGAATCTTAAGTCTTGGCATTCACCACCTACCTGCTTAAGCATTGTTGCAGATTAAGTACACCCCTTCATGAACAATGGTAATTCCAAAATGGCAGTGGCCTCTTTCAACAGGATAATGCACCCTGTCACACGTATACAAACATTTAAAGTGATTAGTGACTAATGTGCTTGCACAAAGAGGAGTTTGACCCATCCATGCAGAGGAACACACATATACACACTAGTGAACCAGGGTACAGTGAGCACACATGCCCGAAGCAGTGGGTAGCACCATCTACATCACCCGCACAGCAGTTGGAGGTTAGGTGCCTTGGTCAAAGGCACTTCTGTCAGGAGATAGAAACGTTGAGCTTCCGGTCACAAAACCAGGTCCCTAAACACAAGGCCACATTCTAAAGAGTTCACGGTGTTGACTTGCGCTCCACATTTTCCAAATGTCAGTCTGAAAGAGCATCAGTGGGACGTGCTGGACAAACAAATCCAACAGTGATCTGTTGTGGCTCCGCCTTACAACTCACAGGATCTGCAATATTTCCAAATGGACACCTTCAGAGATGTCTGAGTTAGTGTTTTGGCACAATGTGGGACACCTGCACAATATTACGCAGGTCGTTTTAATGTTATGGCTCACCAGTGTATGTGAATGAATGAGTATGATAATGAGTTTAGTGTTTCTGAGTATATATTGAATATCAGTGTATGTGTGAGTGTGTCAGCATCCTTGTATTTCTCACTGGTGGGGACTGAAAGTCCTCATAATGATAGGAATACAAAAGTAAAAGTGGGGACATGTTGATGGTCCTCACAAAAAAATTGCCTTTTTCATTACTAACTTATTTAAAAAAAAAAAAAAAAAAAAGAGCACAAGCATTTACCTTTGGTTGCTAAGATTAAGGTTAAGTTCAGGTTTAGGTTTATTTTCACTCAGTATTACACAAGTGAATGGAATGTCCTCACTAATATTGTACTATCAAAGTGTGTTTGTGTGTATGTTACAGGTTTATGCCATGTTGTGGGGACCAAAACCTGAATAAACACTCAGGTTGTGGGGACCTTTCTTCCTTGCAGGGACTACACAGTCCACAAGTCCCCACAATTCACAGAAACAGATGTGTGTGAGTGGGCATGTGTGCACAAGTGTGAGTTGGTGAATGTTCATCATTTCACCACACAGCACTGAACCTCAGTTTAACTCTCAGCAGAGCCATTGCACTATTAATTAACCTCAGTCACAAACTGCTTTTGAGTGGACAGTCGTACGTCAGCCATCCGGCTTTGAACAAACTCTATTGAACAGCCAGCTTGAAAGATGCTCTGATAGAGACACACACAGCCACTGGGGTTATTGAGTGATCAGCGGATGAGGTTTGACCAGGAAGGTAATTCTGTGTCGGGGCTACTTTGGTTCAATCTACTCCTACACACTCACACACACTAATACACACACACACTTATAGCCGTGTGAGGTTTCATTCATTAAAACTTTAATTATTTGTATCTGAATGCAAAGGAAAGTTCTGTTGTGGTTGTCAGTTGATTGGTTTATGGTATGAAGTTGATGCTGCTCAACGGTTTTCAGGCACTGATGTAATATCTGTATGTGTGTGTATTTGCTTTTATAAACCAGGCAAACCTGATGAAGGAAATTGAGAGAAAGTGAAAACACAGCTTACACGTCTGCTACAAAATTTTACGACAGTGCACACTTTTTTGTATGTAGCTGTTTGGATTTTATGAAAAAATCAACAAATGCTGCCCAATTTGTGGTAGAAGAGTGAAGTAGGACAGTGTCACCACCTTTTAGATTATTTTGGGTGTCATCCCACAATTTGTTGACATTGAGCTTATAAGCTTTGGTGCAACAGCACTTCTGTTTATTCTCTACTGGAAGATTAACACATTTGGTATGTTACCCCAATAAACACATTTAATCACTAGAACACAAGATCTTGTTCATGATATTAGTGAAACAAGTGTTATATAGCTAGGGTGACCAGACCTGAGATTATGAAAAAAAGGATACCTTACCACGGGGGTGGGAGCATGTAATGCAGGGCCAGCGCTCCGCATATGTGAATCATGCACACCACAATTTTACAGGGGCACCACACGTCTTAGTGGGGGCGTCACGCATCTCTTTTCGTCCTTTTTTTTGGTGCTTGAAAATACATTTTATTATTGTTATTAATTATTAATAAATATTGACAAATTATGATGTATATTAATAATTACTAGTTACTATTAAGATACTAACTATTAAATGTTATGATTAATAAAATAATAAAATATGAATCAATAATAAAAGATCAATACATTATTACAAATTATTAAATATTAATAAACTGTTAAAAGCATGTAGCATAAAATTATCACCCAATTATGTGGTTCACCTTTTCAGTCAACTTCACTCCAGCTCATTATCACCAATGTTAACTTATGTTTGTAATGTACAGTCAATAGACCTCATTTACACATAATTATACCTTATTTGTGAATAAAAAATAAACAGAAATTCTGAATTATTTTGACAATAGTTAAACTTAGAGGCATGTAAATGGACGGCTTATCACAAACTGGTAGACACACGCACACAGACACAGACTCAGATCTTAATGATCATAAATTTTAATATAAAACATCTGATATTAAAATGTGTCTAGCTGAGGTGACACAGGCAGAACAAACACTCAACATGTTAACAACTTAGAGGTGAAAGTCCAGACGCTATTTGAGGGAGTGACAGTGGCGACGGCTAATCACATGTTAGCAAGAAACATCAGAGCTAATCGGTGAGCTTGTGGGCGGCCTAAAGGGAAACAGGTTTGGATTTCTGCTGGGTCCTAGTGCTTGCCCATCTCCATTTAATATAGCATAACATCTCACTAAAGCAAACTGAATGGATAGGGTGAGGGTGAGAATAGTTTGTGAACTAAATGCTTCTTGAAATTTGACATAAGTTCTAGTAAAACAAAATCTCGGACGTTTGTGAAATTTCGCCTGGACATTTTTTTAAGTCTCTAAAAGAGGACATGTCCATGTCTGGTCACCCTATATATAGCACTAATGTTAGCTCAAAACGGTGCTAAAAAGAGTAGATTTTATGAGTTCTGTAATGCTCCTACTGTCTGTCTGTCTGTCTGTCTGTCTCTCTCTCTCTCTCTCTCTCTCTCTCTCTCTCTCTCTCTCTCTCTCTCTCTCTCTCTTTGACTGACTTCACTTCCCCATGTTCAACAAACTACATATCCAATCAGCCTTTACTCATTCACACATATAATTTCTAAAAACTGTAAAGAGCAGTGTGTAGCCAAAACCGCTGTTTATTCAGTTCTGAGCTCAAAAGTCTTGGCTAGAAATAGAATTTCACAATATATCAACACGTCTGAAGACAGGTTTTTGGAAAGTCTAATGCCAATGGTTTGCTGAAGCTCCACATGTAGGAGGTCTTAGACTCCACAGCTAATGCTACACCAATGCCTCATGACATCACTGAACTTCGTAACCCCTACAGCAAAGTAGACATCCACATGGGGACCAGTATGCCATATGGCAGATCCAATTATTTCCAGGTATTCTCTCGTTCCACAACATGCTGTAATAGGTCAAAGTTTCTGGCCACCTTAGAGGGAAATAAGGACTGGGTTGCTTCTTCATTCCAATTTAGAGAATTTCTCAGAGTGGATATGACTGCCTCATCAAAAGCACAAAGAGACAGTAGTATATGCAACTGCAAGCTAAAGTTACTGATGAATAAAGTGCAACAGTTGCCACCCAAAATGGGACTCCTGCATGTGTTTTACTAAAGCCCTCAACCAATGGTGAGTTTGATGCAAGGACAATTTCCCATATGCCAACTAGGCAGTTCCACTCATGCTGGTAGATCCCAATTGACAAGCCCATTTATGAGTGGCAGATTTGTATGTTTCCACAATGGCAAAACAGAACATTTCCTGCAGTGCTCCAGATCCCCAAGCCCCAAGGTGTAAACATGGATTGTCATCATTGAAGTGGCCATAACACTACACCAACAGAGGATAGAAACAAAGCCAATCATGCACCAGTCAGGCAGAGTTGCCAGAAATAGGACTTGTTTGCAGATTTCTATCCAGAGAAACTACCTACTCAGTATGTGTATCCTTAATACAGAAGCTGAAGCCACCATAATGTCAAATGATGTGTGCCAATATCTCCACTTGGGAAACCCATCCAGAAAGAAGGAGTCTGGGTAAATGGTGAACATCTCTCTAGGGTATGATGTGAGGCTTAAGGTGGACAAACATGTAACCTGGACTGTTTATGTAGATCATATTCATAAGCTCCTGCTTCTGGGGCTAGATGTCAGGTTGAAAGTCATAGAAAATCATACAAAAAGGACCCAAAGTTTAATTGATGAGAAACCTTTGCTGACCTATGTGCAAGGACAATCTGATACACAAACTACACAGTATCCAGGGTGCCATACTGTCAGCTTGGTATGGTGTCCGTCCTAGATCCTATAGGCCTTGCAGATGGTGTCTCTTCTGGGAGCATCCTTGTGGAAATTGGATAAAAAGTACAAGTTCAAGTATGCATTTTGTAAAGTACACAAAATGAACCTGCCTGAGACATACCTCACCCCAAAGTGCATTCTGAAAAACTGAGAGTACAGCTCAGAGTTCAAAGGACAAATTCCTAAGAACTATTCATGACTCACAACCAGATGAGTGTTCTGAACATGATAGCCTGAAGCAGATCGACATAATTTTCCCCAACAGATGGTATCCTCCAGTGCCCTCAACCTGCCTTCACATCTTCAACCGCTATTCACATCTGCAAGTACTGGTCTAAGTGAGCATCAAGAAAAAAGTTTCTTTGTCTAACTTTTGAAATGTCATTCAATATTTGCCACCAGTGATAGAGACCTAGACCTCTTTTGTGCTGTTATTCACTGCATAGACACAGACTGTCAGGTATCCAACATGTTGAACACTTCTTAGATTCCAAGCAGAAGAAGAGACACATCTAAAGGAAAGTGTAGTTTGTTCCATCCATTTCGGAATGGGAATCCTCAGTTGTTCTTGTCTAGATAAATGATGGTCCATCAAACACCAGAGTGCCTTTGTTACAAAGTATGCCATATGAACACACAAGGATGTCTTTTGTATGTAAAGGTGGTGGTGATGCAGCAGGTCTGGAGTGGCAAAATCCAGACCTGTCATCACTGAGTGCATGGGTCAGTATAGACTGAAGCTCAAGCTACCTAATTGCTATCTTCTTCCCTGTTCGCATCATAAATGGCCAAGAATTTTTCCCAAATCCAAAGCTTATCCAAGATGTCAGAGAATAGAGTTGTCAAAAATATTCAGATGCTGTAGGCCTTTATAGTGTTATGCAACTTCTATAAATGTTTTGTAAGGTCCTCTGAAATTTGCAGCCCATTGAATGTGCTCCAAAGAATGAATACAGACTTCCAGTGGGGTGAGTCCCAGTAGAGAGCCTTTAAGGGTGCAAAGAGCTGCTGGCAGTACTTACATTTACACAGCAATTCTGGCACAACTTACTAGGCAGTTGGTTTCTTCTATGCACAGATCACAACAGGCTGTCCTGGTGGTTTTCTTTAAGCATCCAGAGGTCGAATTGACCAGGTGGCTGAATGAACTAGGGCAGTATGACTTTCAGAATGAGCACTGGCCTGGCATGCAGTATGGCAATTCTGATGCATTATCTAGAAAAAAAATAGAGCCTACTTGTGACTGTTATCACACTGGGAGAGATCTAAAAAACCATACCCAGTGAGGGAGGCACCCATTGTCAAAGGCTGCACCAACAGTGGGGGAGATTATAGAATAAAGTGGACGATGTTGTCCTGCTGGTTGTTAGACAAATGGTATATTGTGAAAAGTCCCCAGGAGAATTGGCTGCAGTAGAAGTAGGACAGGAAGATGAATTCCATATCAACAGGTAGCTGTGGTACATCTACAAGCAGTTGGAAGACATGCAGAAAAAGGATATATAGTTAAGGCAGTTGCATGAGTGGACAGATGCTGGAATAATCGTGCCACAAGAGCAGGTTACATTGGAATGTCTGGCTGTCAGAAAATATTGGCTGCCTTTGCCTCAGGTGGAACATCACCAGGGAGTACTGTAGTATTGATGAGAGAATGATATTGGAACACCCAATCTCATAGCAAAAGTCTCTGATAAAGGAGATTATAGCTTCCTGACATAGCGTACCCTTGCATGGCCACCTAGGGTTTGGACCCTTGCATGGAATGGAAGTGAATGTTCAAGTCTTTATAAAAAATTCAATGTCAATCAAGCAAATCAGTCAGTTCAAAAAGAAGAGTTACAACAGACAAGACCACCAATGGAACAGGTGCACCTGGATGTCATTGGCCCATTTCCACTGTCAGAATCAAGCAAGTACAAACTGGTGACCATTCACTAGTTCACCTGATGGGTAGAAGAAGCTTTTGTTCACGTCTTGAGAGTTACATTAATCAGAGTTTTGAAAGCAACCTTTTTTGATCAAGTATGTGGTCTGCTGTGTAGACAACAACCAGGGGAACTAGGAAGAGCATCTACCATTACTCAAATTTGCCTGTAGGAGCTTACTACATTCTTACACCGGTTCCATACCCATTTGAATGATGTTAGCCAAAAATTAACCAATCATGTGACATTCTCATTCAAGATGCTGACCTCAAAACCCTTGGGACACCCCCTACACCGAGTCTGTGGAAACCATGACTGAAAAGTTAAAGCAGATGCATGAGCTTGCAAGGAACCACCTGCAGACTGCACGAGTGAGGCAAAATAAGTAATATTTTTCATATTAGAGGCTTGCCAGTGTGTTTTCATATAAGACACTGCAAAGAAATAGGCTAGAGCCCAAAACTCAAAGTACCCTGGAAAGGCCCCTGCCTTGTTACTAAGTGCTTAGGCCCACTCCTGTATCAGATCAGAGATGAAAGGAGAACTCAAATTTTACATCAGGACCATCTGCTTCCCTATACTTCTGATGCTTTGCTGGGACGGATCAAAAGATTGAGGCATCTTTTATTGGAGAATTGCGCAAGAGAAGGTAAACAGGATGAAGGTCTGCCTAGATCCACTGCATACTGTCCTGAAGGCCAGCATACTTCCAACCTCACAGATTGTCCAGTAGTGATGGAAATGTTGCACGGGAGAAATGTACGCAAACCCTAGCACATCACCACAGAGCAGAAGCTAAATCACAGCTGGCATATATGTGTTGAGGCTGGAAATAGAGACAAGTAAGTCATTGAGAGGGCGAGTGGTTAAGAGGTCCCAATGCTTCAGACTTTCAGATTTAGGCAACTAGCAGCTAGAGGGGACTCAGCACTGCTGGGGGCTGAGGGTATTATAGTGAGACAATGGAGACAGTAATGCTATTGACCAATCAGAAGTGATCTGATGAGCAAGCCTTCACTAAAACCTACAACTATTTTTGTGATGTGAGATACGTACCCACACCATCTACATCCCCTGTAAACACCAGCAAGGCAAACAAGCTAGCCTAGTGGTATTAGCCAAGATGGAAAGCTAGAGACAGTGGTCAGTTTCTGACTATAAGATGGCACTGTTAAGAATGATTTACCACCTTACAAGTAATATGTCCTAGTCCAAACATTGTATAAAAACAAACTTACGAGTGTGTTTGTCAATGGCTCTGCTTGGACAGCCCCCCGGCCCTACCAGAGACAAGCTATATTCTGACTGACAGACTGTTCATTTGCAAATCACTGGTTGGTCCCTTTGTCTCGGGGTAACACAGATTATTAAAATTCAAAGCCTGGCGTCAGCCTTTCCTCATTTCCTCTGCAGAATTACAGGTACGGCACGCTGAAATTAGTTCACCTGCACAGCTGAGCTCCGGGAACACGAACCTCACTCTCTGCCGGCGAAAAAAAGAGAAAGACTATTGTTTCTCCCCATCTGTTAAGCAGCCAGTGGAGGGGATTATTTGCCACTGTTAATAGCATGAAAATGAGGGTTTTGTCATTCAATGAGCTTGATGCACTGTGCAGCTGTCAGTGAGACTGGACTTCACCAGTCTGAAGACCAAGACCGTATTTTAACAAAGTGTACAAGAACGAGAAGGCTCAGCTGTTTTATGAATTTGAAATGCCTCTGTGCTCCTCCCTGCATGCCTGTCATTTGGGATGCTTGGAGTTTCATAATTGTAGGATGTCAGATCATGGAATTCAGCGCTTAACACCGTGACACCGCAGTTACGGGAGGTGCTCAGAACCGCAGAATAACAGGCTTACTGTAGTCTGACAGGGCTAGCCGTGTTTTGGATAAAGAACTGCACACACACACACACACACACACACACACCCACACACGTACACACACACACACACACACACACTGGAGTCATGCTTGTGGGTAAAGCCACAGGCAGCAGGAAGGTCTCTGGCTAATCCGTACTAATGAGAGGCTGTACCTGCTTACTGTCAGAAAAATGGAGACAGACATATGCGCGTGATTCTCCTCTGCATAGGGCACACCCACCGATTCTGACGTACCAGTATCTACACTTTCACACACATGCAGTTCTTCCCCTGTAAAATGCACACCTGCTAATTGTGATACATCAATATGAATGTACACACATTCACAATTGTTGTTTGCTGTGTTAGGACATGGCTTATATATATATATATATATATATATATATATATATATATATATATATATATATATCCCCCATATGTATATAGTGTGAATTCATCTGCATATATTTATTTAATGCATACTATATGTAGGGTTTCAAAACACACACGGACTTCACATATCAGTGCTACAGTATCATTAAGATGAATATTATTGGCTCCTATTCTTTTCAAATTGTTACAGTCCGGCATCACAAAATCAGAATATTGTGAAAAAAGATCAGTGTTCTTAATTTCATTCAAAAATGTAATTTTTTCCTACACTGTAAATGAATACTGAAGTCATCCAGACTATGAAGGAACACATAAGGAATCATGCAGTAAACTTAAAAGTGTTAAACAAACCAAAACATGTTTTAGATTCTTCAAAGTAGACACACAACTGATGTCTCAAACACACTAAGAGGCAAGAAATGCAAGTCATGAACTCTTGACGAGACGCCGCTGTTAACTGAAAGTCATTCCAGGTGACTACCTCATAAAGCTGACTGAGAAAATGCCAAGAAAGCTGCATCTAATCCTGAGGTGCCTACTGTGAAGAATGTAAAATATAAACATATTTTGGCTTGTTTACTAAATCATTACTTATGCTTTTCTTCATAGTTTGGATGACATTATTATTAATCTTCAATCTTCAAGACTGAATATCCAGAAGGTGTCCAAACTTTTGACTGATACTGTAGTTACATGTTTTTTATGTTTATGGCTTTTTGAAGATGAACACAATGTTGACAAATGCACGTTTTTACACTAACTATATAGTCTTTATATAGAAGCACTTCAAATAAGAACACAAAGCTACAGGCGTGTAAAACCCACCAGCATTCAGTTGCACAGTGTTCTCTTGAGTGATGGCCTCCATCCAGTACCTTTGGGATGAACTGGATGGCATTTTTGATCCAGAACTAATCATCCAACTTCAGTATCTGACCTCACAAATGCTCTCATGGCTGAATAGCCTTACAGCAGTGTTCCAACATCTAGTGTAAAGCTTTACCAGAAGAGAAGAGGCTTATACTGCAGCCAAGAGTGGAGGGATGGACAAGCAGTCTATTAATACTCTTGACTTTAGAAGAAACATTGGATTGAAGTGATGAATAAACATCAGGACACAGTGTAGATTTTGTCTGGTTGTCCTGCAATGTCAGAACATTTTTATCCTGAAAATGCACATCAACCCTTCCACTCCTGTTCCTGAGAGATGCCAGCCCTGGTCAGGGGTGATCTCAGTCTATTTGGGACAGGATAGAGTGAGATGGGTGTGAGAGATTTAAATCAGGAGAAAAACACCCCAATTTAGCACTGGGCCGTGAGATAAGAGCTTTCGTAAGCTTATCACCGAACAAACAACCATCAGACCCTAACCCCCCTGATACAACACACTTATTAACTCCAACAAGGGGATGAATTATTCAGCATGGTAATCTCCCTCTCTAACACACACACACACATACACACACACACGTAAAATCTCATTTGCAAACACTAACAGACACATGCATGGATGCACACAGGCACAACCATTAGCATAAGTACACACACACAGACACACACACACACACACACACGTTTCCAGTACAGATGTGTACATACATGCATGCTCACATATTTTCATTACAGATGTGCACAGGGATGCAGGATGTTCTGAAAGTAGTACAGATGTATCAATGATGTTTTTTTATTTATTTTATATATTTTTTCATTTAAAAACATTTTTACTCCCAATTTTTTCACCAGTGTACAATGTATTTGAGTGGCCAATTAACCCTGCCCCTTTTATCACCTCTCCATATCACCATCACTTGTAATGTCCCTAACTCTCTTGGGAGGGGTCAGACAAGCACAGGCCTCCTCTGACACCAGTGATATCAAGTCCCTTTTTTCCCTGAACTGCTTTTGATACATTGCTGCTGGGCAGCTAGCATGCTCGGAGGAAAGCCCAGGTTCTGATGGATCGCCTGGCACACACCCGACTTAGTCGATATTGTTTATAGTACTAGGGAGAGTGCCCATCTTCACAAGAGAGAGCACGACCGGTAAGCAAGGTAAGCAGCATGATTGGGATTTTAACTCATGATCCTTGAAATAAGTGATGTTTTTCAAATGCATACATGGAACTTCATATATAATAACACAACAATCACAGATCTGTATTTTTGTAAAGTTTTATGCAAATTAGCTATGCATCAACCTCAGAGGGTGATATCATGCAAATTATGTTTAGGCCGGGGCTTGGGGTTGTAGCCCTGGGTTCTTTAGCTCTAGGTCAGTCGTGAGCTTTTGGTTTGATCCACAGAAGCCACCGGTTTGATCCCATGAACTGATTGGACATGACTGAAGGCCTTTGAGCAAGGCACCTAACCTCCAAGTGCTCCCCAGGCACTGTGGATGAGGCTTCCCACCACTCTGGGCAAGTGTGTTCACTGCCCACTAATGTGTGTTCACTAGTGTGTGTAGTCATATTCAGATTGGATTAAATGTACATGAAGTTTCTGGGGTAATTTTGTCTTTTACAGGACATCCACTGTGAGTTTTTTAATGTTCAGATATGCCATGTCTGTGTTTTTCCCCCTCACCTAATGCGGAGATATTATTATTTTTAAGTAAACTCACAGCTCATCTGATTATTTTAATCCCATCCGTAACCAAAATTCACATAAAAAAAAAATTGGTTTGGTGCTCCTTACTGTTTTTAGTGTTTTAATGCACAGAACCACCAAAAACCATCTTAAATCACAAACTTAATAATCATTTAATTATCTACCTGGTCTGGATGGAAGATCTTCAGCTCCATACACTACCTGGGAGAGCATTACGTGGAGGTAAAAGAAACTAAAATCCATAAGATGAGATACTGACATATAATAATAATAATAATAATAATAATAATAATAATAATAATAATAATAATATAAGGGGTGATTATAATGACAGCTACATGTACAAATGAATTGTGATCATTCTATCATGTGATGTAGACATTGATGTTTTTGAAACCATACAAACCCTCTTAGAAAGTGATTTTATTTATTTTTTTACTTATTTGTTGACACAATTTCCCCCCCAATGCAGTGGTAGCCAATCGATCCACTCATCCACTAGGACTCCCAATCATGTTTAATGTCCCTGACTCTAGGAGGGTGAAGACTAGCACAGGCCTCCTCTGATTCATGTGAAGTTAGGCTCCACCTCTTTTCAGCTGCTGCTGATACATAATTGCTGGGCAGAACAAAAAGCTTGGAGGAAAGTGCGGAATCCCCAGCTTTGATACATTAGCTAACAGACACCTGAACCTGCAAACATTGCATGGTAGTAACGATGGAAAGAGAGTGCCATATCGATGTCGATGGCAAGCTGCTTGACCTGTAGTCATTTTAATATCATCCAGATACAAGTTTTAACACTGAGTGGACATGTAAAATGTTGAAAATAGGCCTCCTCCTAAAACTAATTGGTTTCTGTGAATTGTGGGGACATTACATAGACTTAGTCAAACCTTAAAACTCTAATCCTAATCTCAAAACATGTCTTCACCTTCAAATTTCATGATTTACATCACAGGGACCAGCTTTATAGTCCCTGTGAGGAGGAAAGATCCTCACAACTTGAGTGTTTAAACAGGTTTTGGTCCCCACAACATGGCATAAACCTGGCAAAAACACACACACACACACTTTGGTAATACTAGTGAGGACATTCCGTTCACTTTTGTAATACTGAGTAAAAATAAAACTAAACCTAAACTTAACCTTACTAATCAGTGCCTCTGCTCTTTTAAGTTTTAAAAATTAAGTTTGTATTGAAAAAGGCATATTATTTGTGAGGACCAGCAAAATGTCCTCACTTTTGCAGATCTCACATGCGTTACTATCATTATGAGGACTTTCAGTCCCCACCAGCGTGAAATACAAGAACGCACACACACACACACACACACACACACACACACACACACACACACACACACACACACACAGTACCATATTTGCTGAAGTGGCTGCTTTAGCTTTTATGTTGATCGTTCGGGGGCCTTCGGTGAGTGACATTCTTTTATAACACTGGTACTAATATTTGCTTACAAATATTGCAATATTGCAAATATGAATAAATAAATGCTCCTAAAACAATGATAAATATTCAGCTAGCTGTCATCACCTTAAGCACAGACTCTGGCAATGATAAATGGTTACTTTCTGTGCTTTATATGAGCCACTTTAAAGTCTACGTAGTCCAGGAGGCTCTTTCATTAAACTGTGTTTGTGCAGTCCCCACAAGTACACTGCTGCTTTCACCCATTACAGTGTACCAGATCACAAATCATTCTGTCCTTCAGTCCAATTCAACTTTATTTGTATGGCACTTTCTCCAACGAATAACACAGCTTTCCAGAAATACGGGTCTAGACCCCTAATGAACAAGCTGAGAGAGATGTTGACAAGAAAGGCTCAATAAAGCCACGGCAGAGAAACACTGAGAAGAGCTAAGCATTTCTCCTCTGGACATCATCATAGAGTGGAGTCTCCAAACAAACAAAGGCTTTCAGATGCAGAGGAAAGAAAAAGAAACAAGTGAATGATGCCAAAGATGTGGACGTTTGTCTGGGACACATCAGGGATATTAGACAGGAGAACATAATGGAGAACACATTCAGTATGAGTGCACAATACGTTCTAAGAAGAGAAGTTTTCAGCTAGAGTTTGTATTATCATCCTGTTTAATATTAAAGAAATACTGTAAGCACTATAGCAGTGATGCTACACTCTTAATAAAAGGGGTTCTTCAATTGTCATTTAGTAAAGAACATGAACACTTTCTGTGAATAAAGGGTTCTTTCCATAATAAAAGGGTTCTTAAGATTGATGAGGAGTGTGTTTTAGATGGTGGTGGTTCTATATACCCCTCAAAAGGGTTCTGCTGGAACGATGTCAAGCTTGTAATAATAGAGGAACCCTTTTTGGTGCTATATAGAACCATTTTCTAAAGATGTCTATGTAGGACCATGTACAGCACATTCCTCATCAATCTGAAGAATTCTTTCACCATGGAAATAACTCTTTGGGATATTTCAGTGTTCATGGTTCTATATAGAACCATTTTCTTTATTAAAGAACCATTGAAGAACCATCTCTTTAAGACTGAATGACTAAAGGGTTCTTTGCATCTCAGGAAAGGGTTCTTTGTATAATTGCTTTTTGAATTGTCACAGGATGGTTAGCGTTAAGCGTTATGTTGTCCAGCAACACTAGAACAGCATTAATAATAATAATAATAATAATAATAATAATAATAATAATAATAATAATAATAATAATAAAAACCAAAAAACAACAATAATAATAACAATAAATAAACTAAACATCATTTTATAGCATCATAAATGTTCTAAATAGATGGGTTCCACTATTGTTTTTATTTATTATTTTATTTTATTTATTTATTTATTGTTTGTTTGTTTGTTTGTTTTTTGTAAAAGCCAAATAATATATATTTTTGGTAATAAATAGAACTCATTTTTCATAAAAGTGTAGCTCAAAACACATTCAATTATTTTATGTCCCATAATGTCTTACAAGAAATATGTACTAAACTTTTGGTGCAGGAAAACCTTTAAACTCACTGACAACAACTCTGAGAGACTACAAAACTGAGCTACACAGTGATGTCCTACCTCACCTTTCTCCCATAGGAGATTGAGTAACTGGGGCATCAGTATCTTTATTAATGTAGTGTTAAATATTGTGTTCAACTGAAAGATGATGCTGCTTGATAGTCAGCATTATTGGTCAACACAATATTGCCCAAAAACAAGTTAAGACAGTATAAGACAGAAACTTTCTATTTATTTTGCTTGTTGAGTGAAACAGTTGGTACACCCATTGGTCAAATTGCGCATTTTATTGAAGTTCTAAGTGAAAATAAAATTTTAGGGCTGCCGTGATTGGTTGATGTAGTCAATGATGTCAACCTCAACCTTGTTTGTACACTGTGTAAAGCTTCAATTGTACATTACAGCAGCACTAATGAGATGCACCAGCACCTGAAGAGTAAACACACAGACTCTGTTCTGGAAGACTGACCACCATTAAACGCAAAACCACACAATTGTTGTCTAGTCATGTTTTTACCATTAATAGTGAGAGCTTTTTCAACCCTGTTGTCCTTGTATCTGCTAAATAAACTCATTACTAAAACAATAACATTGTCTGACTGTTAAATAAGAATATGAGTTAATGTTTGTGCACTGGACTTAATGAGACTGTACCCCTTATCTGCTTTATTACTGCTATTATTTTAAACACATTTCATTGAGCATTGAATAATAAACACAACATGTAATGTTTGAATAATTTAGATCAAAGTAAATAAATGTTTAATTAGGGATTATACATTATATAGAGAGCAACAAACACAAAAATACAGTTTTGCACTTTAAAATATAAACACTCTTTACATTTTATTTTGTACTTCATTAGTATGACAGTTTGTTGTCAAAATAAAAGGAACTTAAATGAGATCAATTCGATTTGTTGGAGGGAAATTAATTGTTTAGATTAAAGGACTCAACCAAAAAAACAGTGGATAGATTAATTGATAGGAAAATGGCAGCCTTAATAACTTCTACAAAGGACAAACTTCTCTATGGTTTGATGCACACTGACTCTTTATATAAAACATTAACATTTGTGGAAGAAAATAAATATATTTCTTTTTTATAAATAAATAAAAAAATGGATTGATAGAATTATTGACTAATTGACTGCTTGAGTGATTGACTGATTGACTAATTGACTGCTTGATTGATTGACTAATTGACTAATTGACTGATTGACTAATTGACTGCTTGATTGATTGACTAATTGACTGATTTATTGACAAATTGACTGCTTGATTGATTGATTAACTGACTGATTGATTGATTGATTGATTGATTGATTGATTGACTAATTGCCTGATTACTGACTGACTGATTCATTCATTCACTCATTCATTCATTTATTCATTTATCACCAGAGTGGTTCACAGTCCAAAAATACAGAGGTTGGGTGAATTGTGTACTGTTGTCCTGCAGTGTGTGTGTATGTGTGTGTATGGCCAGCAATGGACTGCCAAACTGTCCTGGGTTTAGCTAGGATAGTGTAATGCCCTGCCCAGTGAAGTTGTGTGGTGCTCATCATGACCAGGTTTAAGTGGAGATGATGGAGATGATAGATGAAGTTTCATTTATTGTATTTTTGTCTCATCTTTCACAGAATGATAAAATCAACAAAATGTCTCCTTTGAGCAGGGGTATGCAAACTTTTGAACTAAACTACAGGTGATGAGTTGTATTTATAAGATACATACCTTACGCTTGAGTTCCTTAAACATTTAACAGCATTTTATGGATTCTGTTTCAATGGCGAGGTGCAGAGGATGTGAGGTACCTTACTTATTATTTATAACAGACATGATGCCATCATAGATTTGTCTGAATGTTCACTTTCATTTCGTCGCACTTTGGATTTGTCTTGGATTCTTCTGACTTCTAAGCAATGATGAGTCTGAGCAATGGGTTTCTATCCTCAAGCTGTTACAAAAATGACTGGCTGTGTTTCTGTCTGTCATGCAGAAGGGTAAATAAATAAATAAATATTTTCAGGAAACTGCAGAAATGTAAAATTCTATCATCTCTTCCATCACATCATACACCCAGCTCTGAGACTGGAGCCATATTAGAAGAATAGTACTGTTCTTCATACTTTTTCTAAGACTGACAATCTAATCGGGAAAAAAAAAACAATAGGAGCACAATATTTATTGTCAGATCCCACTCAACACTGACCTCTCATAGAGACAGTGCTCAGTACTCCAAAGAATTAGAGCTGGCCCATGCCTGATGAGCCTTAACCCTTTAACATTTTGCTCCACCATTTGGCACATTTAGGTCACATTTTGAAGTTGTTGAACTTAACACAATGTGATTGTGCCATCTCTACCAATCGGTAGAGATATGCTAAGCCAAGACACTGATCTACTAGAGGTCAGAAATGCAACATTTTCGTGTCTGAATGCAAACCAGCGATGCTTCTTAGCTGAACTGCAAGGAATAAACTTGCAGAAAAACTACAGATGAGAGTGGAGTTAAAAAATGGAACAAAATTAACATTATTGTACAGTTTTTGTATTTGTAGTTAATGTTCTAATGATACCATAAAATGCCAAGACCCCACCGCCCAATGAGTTAAAGGATGTTAAAGAGTTAAGAGTCAGGACAATAGTCCAAGCTCATGTGGAGATGAGCAAAGTATGGCACACTTTAATGAAACTTGACCCCTCCAAAAGTTAAAGAGGATGCATTGCCCTAAATGCCACAATTATGCATAAAATGCAATTGCTTGATTCAAAGATTTTCAATTTGCTAAATAAATAAATTAGATAGAGCCCAAAATGTCTGTTGAGTGAGGCCTCATTCCCTGCCGTCTGAGGATGGGTTGGGTTCGTGTTCGTGTTTATTGTTTTTTTATGGGACATCACTTTCATCAGCTGTAATGTCTGCTCTGTCTAAGATGAGAGCTTTTCCGATAGCTTCTCCCGATGAAGTGGTTTGCTCCTAAAACCTTCAATTACTCTTGTGTTTCTCTGTCATTTCCGGCCATTTGCCAACATTTAGTCAACCATGACTTCAAACAGCAACCAAGACACTTAGTCAATGAAAGGCTACAGCAGTTGCTATTGGATACTTGTCAGTTATTGTTAGTCATTGGCTTCCTTTAGAGATGCAGTTGAAGGATCTGATTTACACACATCTGATACAGATCAAGTGACAAACAGAATGTCTATGCTTTATTATCTTTATCTTTGCAGGGTTATATTTGTACATTTAAAAATTGCTTCAATCTAAAAAAGCATTACACATGTTGACAAGTAGTTTATCTAGGCTTATGTAGATTAAATTAAATAAATAATTATATATACGTTTATATACAACCCCACAAGAAGTTGGGACAACATGTGAATACTTATAAAACATCAGTGTTTCTCCGATTTACTTTGACTTTTATTTAATTGCAGTAAGAATGACGACATTTCATGTTCTGTCTGGCCATCTTTATTTCATTTATACATAAATACATAACCATTCCTGCAATTCAGGACTGGAAAAAGTTGGGATGTTAAAGCATTTACCACTTTCTAATGTTGCCATCCCTTCTCACAACACTTAAAAGATGTTTTGGCACCAATAGTAATATGTGATGAAGTGTTTCAGGTGTTATTTCGTCCCTTTCTTCCTGCAAACACATCTTAAGGTGTGCAACATTACAGGGTTGTCATCACATTTTTTTCTTGTAAAAAAATCTCCACATGTATTCTACTGTGGACTGATCAGGACTACAGGCAGGCCAGTCCAATACCTGTACCTTTAAACTCTTTTTTCACAGCCATGCCTTTGTAATATGTGCAGAATGTGGTTTTGCATTGTCTTGTTGAAAAATGCATGGATGTCAGTGGAAATGCTGTCATCTTGAAGGCAGCATACAGTATGTTGCTCTAAAATATCAATGTACTTATGTAAATGAGCTTCGCGAAGGACACTGACACAATCAAATACCATAACACAGCATGGCTTTTGGACAACCTTTTATGCCTTTGTTATTCATCTGACCACAATACTTTTCCACTGTGTGATGGTGATTTCCCAGATTTGTCTGAGCCCAGAGAAGTTGACACTGCTTCAGGCTATTTTTTGCACACTAAATCTTTAAATGGCATTTGTGAATGTACTGTAACTCCATTTTGCACTGTTTGACAAAAGTAATTTACCCAATGATAGTTCATGATGCAGTGCCATCTGAGGGATCAGAGATCATGGATGTTCTTTACAAATTGAAATTCTTCCACATTCCTTGAATCATTTTGCGATATGCACACAGAGGGAGAACTTTGCAAATCTCTTCCAATATTTCTTTGAGGAACATTGACAAAATTAATTAAATGTTTAAAAACAATCATTTATTAACAAATTGAAGATGCTCTGCCAATCTTTACTCCTCAAAAACTTTTAGGATACTGCTTTTGTACCAAATCATGATTACAATCATCTACTGACATCCCGTGTTTGAAATCACATCATTATTGGCCCTAAATTGCTTCTGTCTTAACTTTTTTGCAAGAATGTATGTATATTAACAAATCATATGAAGGTATTTCCTATCCTCTTTGAGAACTCTACCATCATTCCGTCACAAGACGTAAGACACCTCAATGTGATCCTAGACGAAAGTTATCATTTTCTACTTACATTTGCAAACTTGATTTGGTCGTGCAGGTTCCTCCTCTTCAACATTCGACCGATCCGACCCCAGGATGTCGCCCAGGTGCTTTTCCAGTCTCACTTCATCTCAAGACTTGACTATTGCAACTCACTCCTGGCTGGTGAATGTAAATGTAAGGTAACCAGACAAATTTGTCTACAATGATAACAGTCAGTGTAAATGTAATGTACATTTTCCATACTGTCCCAACATTTCTGATTTTGGGTTGTACATGGATTGAACACTGTTATATATTTCTTTAACAGCATACAAAGTACAGCACAGTCCAGTCAATTTTGAGCCCTTTGGCTGCATCTGAGTGGTTAAAATTCTTCAGAATTAATTTTGCTGCTGCTGTCGACTGTCACATTATTCATGTTGCACTACTTAGTCAAACTAATTGCAGTAAATGACCAAACCAATTGCACATATCACTTGTAAATTGCTAACTATATACTTATACTAGAATTGATAATCAGGAAAGTCCAGAGAATTCCTTTTTCTGTTCTCTGTTAAGGTTGAATCTCAAATGGCTACTGTACAGGTCACAGAATGATGGCTTTTACATTGAAGCATTGAACTAAATCATAAATACAGGGGCATGCAGCCTAGGTCAGAATGCTATATGGTTTTCTGGGTAGTTAGAATTTTCAGAAACTGACAAGTGGATTTAACTTTTTTTTTGTCTTTATTATGTGTTCATATATAATCTTGTATTTATTTGTGGCCACTAATAATGTACTCATAATGACAGAAATACACATAAACTATGGAGAAGGCAGACTCCTCTGGCCTGATTCACTGTTACAGTCATTAACAGATATTGCTTGCAGCTGTGACTGGCTTATTTACTTGTTGCATCACACCAATTGCAAATTGGGGACTCAAGATACATTTCTCTGCATGTCGCAAAGTTTGTCTGTAGCACTTTGTGTTTCCTACAGTGACAGCTGAAATCCCGATCATGGCAGCTATTTAATTTGCATTTTTTCCCTTGTGTGCTACTTGCTTCTTGCCTATATGTATTAGTGTGCAACCTAGTGTTGCTAACTCTGGATTTTTTTAAAAATGAGGCAACCATACAGGAAGAGTTTCACTGGATTGCTGTCTGCCATGCTTAATGCTTTTTCAGTTTGCTACACTAATATTATTTTGTATTTCTGTACATGTCTGTACTGATGAATAATAAGGAACATAAGGAATCTTGAGTGATGCGTTTCCAAAATTATACAGGTCCAGCTCCATTGTTCACAGATGAGATGGTATGCTAATATCATGGCTTGGTTTACTCAGCCTTATGATGGCCTGCTTTATTGACCCTTATTAAGTCCTCAGTGATTTTAAATGTAATCCCACAATGTTTTCTTATCTCAGCTGTTTTCTGAATGAACTAATGATGCAGGCATCAAGAAACAATCAGTTAAGATCTGAAATTGAGAGTCTAGGTATATAAGCCTGTGATGTCTGTATAATTAACTCAAATGTCTGGATATTAATGGGGAGTGAAAGTGCTTATAAATAAATAAATAAAATGATTAAGAAGAGCTGAAAAATGGTGACCTATTCTAAGATCATTTGAAATGACCCTTAAAGAAAGACGTCGTTTTTCAGTGCAACCTTTCTGCACGCTGACCAAAAATCCAAAACGGACCCTTAAAGCCTGTGAATGCCATATCCAGCCAACCGTCCTCCATCACCCCCTCCCAGCCCCTGCCCGGCACTCTCCTGCTCTGGAGCCTGAGTGACATTTAGATAAAGGTGAGGGAGAAAGGCCCAGCTGTGCCGCCGCCTAACGCCACGCTACACTCACAACGCCCTTTCTGACGCTCGGAAGTCAAATTATAGCTCACAGTCTGACATTTCCATTGTATTGGCAGAGTGCTGTTTTATTCACCTAATTAGTCCATTAGGTACATCACTGATCCCACACCAGCACTCATAAAGAACAGAGAGAGAGCAGGATGAAAGGAGAGCAGGAGACGACTAGACGGGAGCCGAAGTGAGAAAGAGTGATGGATGCTTAAGGGCAGATGGAGAAGAAGAGAAATGGCAAGCGGCAAAACCTCTTTGTAACCCACGTAATCACAGCGCAGAGGGGAGACACAAACCCACACTGAGAGAGAAAGGGAGAGCAAAGGATAAAGATATCAGTGAAAATGATGAGACAGAGTGGAGGAACGAGAGATGGAAAGGTAATAATTTAGGGGAGCCTTCAGATGCAGAAATGCAGATCCAGAAAGAGTGTTGGCTTTTGTCCAAGAGCAGGACATAGTGTACTGTACGCTACTGTACATCCACACAGGAGTATTTATATCCTCTCACTCAAATATCACTCCTTCTGGTTCAACTGTGCTCTGTCCTATGACGAAATATCAGACCAAGGCCTTTTTGAATGCCACATTCTGTAATTAGACAAAATTCAGTCTTCTCTCTCTCTCTCTCTCTCTCTCCAGTCTCTCCATTAAAAATAATAACATTTATAATATAGTTAAGTGCAAAAAGTGTTTATTATACCATGTGTTAAAATTCAGAAAATACATAGAAATGACTTTAAAAATACACAGAATTTAATTTCTTTATTTTAGATGTGAATTTACTTATTTTCAAAAAGCATGCCACTTAATCAGGGTTATGTAAAGCAGTGTAAGGATTGCCCTGGAATAACTGTGTAACATTTCTTAAAATATACAAGACGTGACTGTAGTAGAGTCTTAAAATACATGCTTTGGTCTTTCTCTTGCTTCTGATTTGGCCTAATGTTGCTAATGTCACTAAATGCATTTAATAGATTTATTTTAGTTCGGTTGATTTAGTCACATTTGTAGTGGGTTGATTTTAGTTTTGTATTCTTTTTTTTAAGTTGTGTACTGATTCACTTCTGTACTTTTAAGTTTTAACTATTTTCTCTTTTAATTCCACACTCTTAGCAAAAAGAGTTCTATAGAGTATCACAGAGGGTTGGCTCATAACGATAGAGGAATATATAGCACCAAAAAGCCTCTATGGCTTGACATCATAACGATAGCAGAACCCTTTTTGGGGGCTATATAGAACCATTTTCAGAAAGGTCCTGTATAGAACAATCTATAGAATTAACCCTTTCATAACGTTTTTTTTAGCATTTGTGGTTATATATAAAGAAATTTTCTTTAAAAGAGATCCATCTCCTTATGACGTATATAAAACTTTAATGGTGATATAAAGAACAATGTTTTGGTTTGTCCAAAAGTATTTTGCCCTGTTCTAAATGTAACAGAAAATTTTGACCATATTATACTAACAAATAACTGTATTTTGTGACTTAATTAAACTAAATTAAACAATTCAACTTCAGTCAGTGCATCATAATGTTGTGTCCATGAAGTAGTGACAAGGATTAATAATAATAATAATAATTATTATTATTATTATAACAACAACAAAACAACATTATTATTATAAATATTATTATTATTATTATTATTATTATTATTACTACTACTACTACTACTACTACTACTACTACTAATAATAATAATAATAATAATAATAATAACAAAACATTATTATTATTATTATTATTATTATTGATGCTGTTGTATTGAGTCCACAGTTAAATGAACCAGTACACACTGAACATATAACTTAAAACTTACTATAAGTAAACTTTTCTTTTGTCTTTATGTGCATCCCAATACACAGTCATATCAGAATATTATGACTGGTGTCGGAGTGTTTGATCAACAATCCTTGACCCTTTTCTCGTTACTCCTGTTTATTGTAGACATTAGCTGATCCACTATGGAATGTGCATCATGAAGCACTTGTCAGAGTCATTGTTCCCCCCTGGCATCAGTGGTCTTTGGGGAAACACTGTTATGCCATTGGGGAAACACTCAGTGTACAAGAAGTTCATTCTCAGTACAATGTCACTTTGGCGGATCTAGAACTTCCTGCAAAGTTATCAGTTTCTGAGATGCTACCACCCTTCATCCAGTACCCTATTATCATGACCTTTTGGACATTAGTCAAATGAACTCTGTTACAAGTCACTAGTGTGCTCACTTAGTTATAACCCAGCAAACACTGTTACATAGCAGCTATGACGTCCCAGACCAAGTTCAATCCAAACTGAGGTTTTCATACTAATCTGATATGACATTGTATATAGCAGCAGTTTACACAGCACTGTTTAGTGCTCATGGGATGTTTGTGCTAAATACATAAATACATGTTGATACTGGGACATGTAGAGTATTTAATCCAATCTGATCAGTGGGACAACATTACCAGACTGCTTCTCCGTTCTTTCAGTGAGAGAGTTGTCATTTATTTTTCTGTGAAACTAGATATTGAGCTGACTAGATGACTTCAGTTTGTCAGTATGAGGCATTTCTTTCCCTCATCAAGCTATGTAAATTTGTAAGAAACACTGACAGTGTATCCTGCCACTTGGTACATTGCTCGTCCTATCGTTTTGCATATTTTTTCAGTTGGAATGACATGTAGAGGAACAGTTTTAAATCTTCTAGCTCATCTGCTTCAAAAGGGGTGTTTATTAAATGGCAAGTCTCATTACCTGAGAAGCTGAGACTGTGCTGAAACATGAGGAGCTATGAAAGAACTAAAGTTTAGGCATGGTTTTCCTTCTAATCTAGTGTACTGCACCAAAGATACCCACCATCAGCCCTTTTACGCCATACTTCAGTCCCAATTTTCACTCCATCTTCTTCATTCTAGGGGTTCAATAGCTCATAGTGAAAGTAGCCCAGAACTCAACCTCAATGTATCTTAGTCCATCCATCCATCCATCCATCCATCATCTTCCGCTTATTCTTTGTCCGGGTCATGGGGGTAACAACCCAAGCAAAGAAGACCAGACGTTCCTCTGCCCAGCCCCCTCTTCCAGCTCATATGGGAGGATTCCAAGGCGTTCTCAGGCCAGCTGAGAGATATAATCTCTCCAGTGTGTCCTAGGTCTTCCCCGGGGTCTCCTCCCAACTGGACATGCAAGGAACATCTCACCCGAGAGGCGCCCAGGAGGCATCCTTACCAGGTGCCCGAACCACCTCAACTGGCTCCTCTCGATGTGGAGGAGCAACGGCTCTACTCCGAGCCCTTCTCAGATGTCCAAACTCTTCACCCTATCTCTAAGAGTGAGCCCAGCCACCTTACAAAGGAAGCTCATTTCAGCCTTCTGTATTCGCAATCTCATTCTTTCGGTCATTACCCAAAGCTCATGACCATAGGTGAGGGTTGGAATGTAAACTGACCGGTAAACAGAGAGCTTTGTCTTCTGACTCAACTCCCTCTTCACCAAAACAGACCGGCGCAGAGCCCGCATCACTGTGGCTGCTGAACCGATCCGCCTGTCGATCTCCCGCTCCCTCTTACCCTCACTCCTGAACAAGACCTCGAGATACTTAAAATCCTCCACTTGAGGCAAGAACACCCTCCCAACCTGGAGAGAGCAATCCACCTTTTTGGTCTCCATCCATGGTCCATGGTCTCGGATTTGGAGGTACTGATTCTCATCCCAGCTGCTTCACAATCAGCTGCAAACTGGTCCAGTGAGAGCTGGAGGTCCTGTTCTGATGAAGCCAGCAGGACCACATCATCTGCAAAAGCAGACATGGAATCCTGAGGTCCCCAAACTGGACACCTTCCACCACTTGGCTATGCCGAGAAATTCTATCCATAAAAATATGAATAGAATCGGTGACAAAGGGCAGCCCTGGTGGAGTCCAACCTCAACCAGTCTGGCTTACTGCCGGCAATGCAGACCAAGCTCCTACTTCCCTTGTATAGGGGTATCTTAGTGATCCTTCTTTTATAGTCATTCATCCCTTTTCATACAACATAAATGGAAGCATGGAAGCTATGTTTGATGTCATTAAATGTGATCTCAACAAAGGCATGCAAAAAAGCAAGAATGTAAAGGTTTTAATACATAGAAGGGTTAACTGTGCTATTGAAAGTCATATTAAATAGTATAAAATGTATTTAGATCAGTAATGTAAGCTTACACTCTAAAGTCCATTGACATTTAATGCACAAATGATGGTTTGAGGTTTTTTTTGTGAAGCTTTTGGAATTTTCTATATTTCTGCATAAATTTGATGAAAAACTAGTAATCACACTAGATAAAAACGAACCTAATCAAACAAAAGAGACAACAATATTAGACTTGGTCATTTATTTATTGAGGAAAATGATGCACTATTATATGTCTGTGAGTGGCAAAAGTAAGTGAACCTTTGATTTAAGTACTTGGTGTTATCCCCTTGATCCCAATATTGTTGATCAGTCCTACATTAACTTGGAGGAATCCATAAACTGCTTGCTGTTGGTCTTTCCACAACATTTCTGTTGGATTATAGTCAGGACTTTGACTTGGCCATTCCAAAATATTACCTTGATTCTTCTTTATTAAGGTTGTCTTCAAACACGTCTTTCATCCCGACCATCTCTCCACAACCATCAACGCTGTTGGAGGGCTCCCCCAATCAAGGAGGGGGGTTAATCTCTTGAGATTCAGCTCACAGACAGATGTCCTGACAATTCCCTTCAGAATTAT
The DNA here is from genome assembly GCA_036984385.1 of Crenuchus spilurus. NCBI lineage: Eukaryota > Metazoa > Chordata > Actinopteri > Characiformes > Crenuchidae > Crenuchus > Crenuchus spilurus. The sequence goes on along the minus strand of BRDA01013038.1, from coordinate 9,600 downwards.
AATTGAAAATGTATTGTTTTATCAATGACCTGACAATGCAGCACAACAGGCCCAAACCATGATACTACCACCGCCGTGTTTCACAGATGAGGTTTGTTTTTTTATTTCTTTCTTTCTTTTTGCTGGAATTCAGTTTTTTCTTTCTCTGAACATTCTCTGGGGGCAGCCATGGCCTAGTGGTAAGGATCTGGTCTTGTGACCAGAAGGTTGCTGATTCGATCGCCAGACAGGACATGACTGAAGTGCCCTTGAGCAAGGCACCTAACCCCCTAACTGCTCCCCGGGCGCCGGTGGATAAGGCCTGCCCACCGCTTCGGGCACAAATTCTCACAGCCTAGTGTGTTCACTAGTGTGTGTGTGTTTCACTGCATGAATGGGTTAAATGCGGAGGTCAAATTCCATTGTGTGAAAAATCACATTGGCTAAATTGGTTGATCTTAATCTTATCAATTCACGAAACATTGTTCCAACAGCCTTCTGGCTTGTCTATGTGATCTTTAGCAATGGTCTTTTTGAAGATCAACAGCTTTATCCTTACAACCCTGTTATGCACACTATTGTTGTTCAGACTTCTCCTGATGGTGAGTTACATAAGGTTACCGTGGGTTAATTTGAGACCTCTGCTGGGTCTGATGACCATCAATAACTTGTTCTGAGGTCCT
>BRDA01013036.1:10621-24754 GCA_036984385.1 Crenuchus spilurus | reverse complement strand
TTTGATCTGTCATCTATGTTCTATTACGAATAAAATATTGACATTTGCCATCTCCACATCATTGCATTCAGTTTTTATTCACAATTGGTTTAGTGGCCCAAGTTTTTTGGAATTCGGTTTGTATATTCACAAATGACAAAAAATAAATTGAAAATTCAGCAAACTACCCATTTTCTACTTCTAATAATTTCAGGACTCAAGACTTCTGCTTGTAAAGGATGTAGACAAATCAGCTCACACATTTTAATAAACAAATGATTAATAGTAGGTAGTTTTTTTCCAAATAAAAAATCTGTTTAATCTCACTTGAGTCAATCTCACTTTATTAACATTTTTGTGTACTCAGATCTGACTGCAGTAATCATACTTCTACTTAAGTAAGGGTTTACCCCTTCCACCCCTGGTTGATAATAATTGATTGTGTGTGTGTGTCTGTGTGTGCGTGTGTAGGCAGACTGGGATGGGCTTTGCCTCCACTATGGCCCGGGTGGGCTCTATGGCTGCTCCAGCTGTTCTTATTCTGGATGAAGTGTTCCCTGCTTTTCCCAGTATAGTTTATGGAGGATCAGCAGTCATTGCAGGAATTGTTGCTTTTCTCCTTCCAGAAACACTCAACATCCCACTGCCAGACACAATAGAGGATGTGGAAGAGAAAAGGTAATCATGATGAAATCATCAGAAACTGATTAATTCAGTCAGACACTCCATTTCCACTTCATCCTTTATGCTGATAATAACAGGTCACTTTATTAGAAACCGTTACCAACTTAACACCAGACAGTTTACTGGGAACCTTTACCACCAGTTTATACTACCTTTACCTAGCAAGTGCACTCACTGGTCACTTTATTAGAAAAGCTTACCTAACATACATTGAATTGCTACTTTAATAGTAATTTTAACATTGAAATTCCATTCAGTGTCCACATAATCAGAAATCCTTATGTAGCACAGCACAAATGTATGTAGGTCTGATATTGATGACTGTACTGATTATTTTTTTTGTTGTTTGTAGGGAAAAGAAAGAGCAAAGTTTTCAGAATCAGAAGCAGAATGAGGCTGCAGGGATAGAGATGGTGACAGAATCTTTGGCGAAATGAAGACAAGACATGCGAGGGACCCTTTTACTAGCATCCATGTACTTGATTCATTATACATGCCAACTGTATATTTGTTATATAGTTAGCATCAATATAAACTTTTTCCCATTAAAATTGCAATATCAAAAAAAGCATATCAACAGGATATTTATTTGTCAGATTGTTTATGCTGCATTACATACCTGATAATACCACAAATACCACACCAGCAATCTTTGGTGTACCAGTCGTTTAGTGCATGTGTCCCAAACATGCACCCCCAATTGCTTATTTCCCTTTGTGCCATGTGGTGGAGCAATGTTTTTTGGAATATAACTCTGGTACCTCTGTAGAAAAGATACATCACTTCTATGATGTATCAGTGGCTGGTCAATGTTCTGCCAGCACATATGAGGCATGAACAAGAGTGGAACCCAGTTTGCACAAAACTATAATGACTGGTCCTGGCTTGATAAGCACCTACAAAATGTGAATACACAAGTCTTTCACCAACTCCATACACAATTTCATGTGTATTATTATTATTATTATTATTATTATTATTATTATTATTATTATTATTTACCAATTCATGCAAATTTCAGACAAACACACTTTTTCCCGGTGTTGCAATTTTATTGGAAGTAGTGTGTTTATATGTAATCACAAGTTCAAGAGTTCAGAATAAAGAATACTTTATTTCAAGGATTTTTTTTTGTAAATAACTGGAAGTTATTAAATGATAAACACTGTACTGTAATTATTTATTTTTTAGCAACTTATTTGCCTTGAGAGTTCATTATCACTTCTTAAAATGAAAGTTATTCTACACATAAATTTTATTTTAATCACATTGTGGATATTTTTTTATTAATATGATATTACACTACATCTTCAGTTTGTGATTTGAGTTTAGCTTAATGCACCGATTAGCTTGTTAAAATGTTACATTCTAACACTTTTCTATAACACTGTTAATTAATTGTTTTTGCATTGTGACTGTATAGTAAATAACCAAGAAGATGTCTGTTTGGGACATTCAGTATCGGATTTCATTCTTTACTGTGACAAAGCACAATACTATGAACACTGTCATTAGCTAAAAGCTAAATAACATTACAAATAATTATTGCTGCTATACAAATACAAGTTAACAAACTGTTATATATCAGATTCAGTCACTGAAGGAGTGCAAAATAATTCATTTTAATACATGTAAAATATTTATACAAATTACTTGAAGTAATATTAAAATATTCACAGCAAGTGAAAGCAGTTGGTGAGAATAACTAGTGTGTCTTGAATATGCAGTATTCATTAATCGGTATGCGTAAAGCACCCATGAGGTTGTATATGGATAATCTCCTACTCTAGTGATTAATATTGTTTATTGAGGTTGTATATGGATAATCTCCTACTCCAGTGATTAATAGTGTTTATTGAGGTTGTTTATGGACTAATATCTCCTATTCATGAGACACATCCATATTCCTACATCACATGATGCCTTCCACAAAATATGTATTAAACTTCCAGACAACAACTAAAGCCTATAAGCTCACTGTCAATAACTTGTGGGAGATATCAAAACTGCACCAAAGAGCAGTAACATTGTCCTACCTCACACTTCACAAGACTGAGAATCTCATGCAGCAGCAGATGTGGATTTTATTAGCATCTCAAAACTGCAAGGGGAAAAAAATGTGAAATTAAGTTTGACATGAAAAATTGTGGGTCATCCCAGACTTTTGTGCGTTATTATGTTTTTGCTACAACACATGTGTGCCTACTCATATTATTTTTATTATCCAATTCCTACAAAATAAATAAACTTCTAATAACTGATTAGGTTTTTTTTTTTTTGTAAAAATCTGTTGATTCTGAAACCTTGCCAAAAGATAGTATTCATTTGTAAACAATTTTCACATTACAATGTATATAACTGTAATATTTGGCCAGATGTGCAATATTTAATCAACTGAAAAGTAAATTAGTTGAGTAGAATCTGTATAAAAGTTGACCTGATTGTAAATTAACTTGGCCTTGACGTATTAAACTTGGCCCACAAGATAAACTTCTGGCTTATGTTTCTTGTAGCCATGAATTTCTTGTGACCTTATTTTTTATTTTGTGGCCTCAATATAATAATTCACAGCCACACTTTCTGGAAAAATATGCAATACAACCTCAAAAACTCCAAGTAAAGACTTTTTGGAACAAGAAGAAACATGCCAAAGTGTTAGGAGAGATTATAGCAATAGTAGATCATAACCACTAGGGGGTAGAATTACACTGTTGCTAGCTTTTGTGCCCATCATGTTCACAACCAAAGAAACTGTTCACTCACTGGTCACTTCATTAGGTACACATTTTTGTATCTACAATTTATCTGCTCCAATCATCATATAGGTGCACTTTGTAGTTCTAAATACAAAATATTGACAAAATTCTAATGTTAAGCTTTAGAACCATTATAACAACATCTAACTACACTGTAGGATACACTGCTAATGTTACACCTGTGTGGTTTGTGTGGATATTTCGGCAAACCTAGCCGTTATATGATATCTGTTTAATTCTCTTATGTTAGTTTTGATTAATAAATATTTGTATTTTAACACATATTTGCATTAATTCAGATGATCCAGTGATATTCTGACTATCCAGCAGACATAGTGAAAACACCACTTCAGTAGTAAATGTAAACCCAACACAAAATTGATTGTATTAACTAATTTTAATATTTGTCTATCAAATGTTCTATTCACCCAACATAAATGGCCCAAAATGAAAGAATACTCAGTCTGATTATTTTATTAGCAAACATTCATATTTATAAAAGCAAAATTAAAGACTCTAAATCTGAGATGACCATTGTTTAAACAGAAGCTAAACAGTACACTCTAAGAAACTATAATGCTATTAAAATGATGGACACATGTTATTTAGTTAATCTGTTTAATGAAGATTGTTAAGCCTGTTGGTGACAATTAAAAAAAATTATAATATCACTGAAAAGTTAATTTATTTCAGTAATTCAATTTTAAAAAGTGAAACTCATATCACCATCATATACCAATCTCTGAAAGTAAATTGTGCATTTTATTTGGAAATCAGGGTCCCAGAGTCTGGAGCAAGAGTGGAGAAGCACACAAACCAAGCTGCTTGAGGTCTAGTGTGAAGTTTTTGATGGTTTGGAGAGTCAGGTCATCTGCTGGTGTTGGTCCACTGTTTCATATCAAGTCAATCAATCAATCAATCAAAATTTATTTATATAGCGCTTTTTACAATGGACATTGTCACAAAGCAGCTTTACATAATCAGTATCAGACATTTTGATTCTAAGCCCAATGTGAGCAAGCCGAGGCAACAGTGGCAAGGAAAAACTCCCTCAAGGCTGGAGGAAGAAACCTTGGGAGGAACCAGACTCACAAAGGGGATCCATCCTCCTCTGATCAAACTACTGATACTGGTAGAGATTTACATCCTTAGTTAAATGTAACATGCAGTAAATGCAAGTCCAAAGTCAGCACAGCCATCTGCCAGGCCATTTTAGAGCACTTCATGCTTCCCTCTGCTGACAAGCTTTATGTAGATTCAGATTTCATTTGTCCAGCAGGATTTGGCACATGCCCACTCTGCCAAAAGTGCCAATGCCTGGTTTAATAACCAGAGTATCACTGTGCTTGATTTGTCAGTAAAATCTCCTGACCTCATAAAAATCATAAAAAATCTGAGGTATTGTAAAGACGAAGATGAGAGACACCAGACCCAACAATGCAGATGAGATAAAAGCTGCTATCAAAGCAACCTGGGCTTCCATACCACCTCAACAATGCCACAGGCTGATTGCCTCCATGCCACGCCGCACTGATGCAGTAATTCATGCAAAAGGAGCCCCAATCAGGTATTGAGTGCATATACTGTACATACATTTCAGTCAACCAACATTTATGTATTAAAATCATTTTTTAATTGGTCTTATATAATATTCTATTTTTTTGAGATACATTTTGAGGCTATTTTTTTTAGATACATACAATTTGGGTTTTCATTGACCATAATTATCAACATTAAAATACATACAAGCTTGAAATAGACACTTTGTGAGAAATTAATCTATATAATATATGAGTTTCACTTTTTGAAGTGAATTACTGAAATAAAATACCTTTTTGAAGATATTCTAATGTTTTGAGACACAAAGCAGCTGTGAGGATTCAGTAATAATCAGACGTTGGGCTCGGTGGCGACACCTACAGGCGTGGCGTTTACAGGCGCAGGCAGGTCTGACGCGTGGTGGCAGAATATGCTCGACTTTTTGACTTTCCTGCTTCTTTCTTCCTGTATTTCTGTGAATTATGTTGTAAAAGTGTTGTGGTTGTGACTCCGAGAAGAGAAACGAGTCAGACTGGAGAAACCAGTCAGGAAGAGCAAAGTGAGCTACATTCAGCCATGAACTCGGTCAACACTCTCAGCTTCATCTCTGCTCAGGTAAGTTATGGCACTACACCTTTGGGTGTGTTTATTTGTGCTATTATTTCAGTTAGATAATGACTTGCGTGTTTTTGTTAAAAACGCCAAAAGACGAACATTTCAGTCACGTCTGTTAAATGTTAACGTTAATTTGACTTTAGTGACATGAGTAGTCACTGTTGGCTCAGTTGGGCACTCACATTTCCTTAAATGAAAGTACTTTTCTGGCTGTATTTTCAATCACTGTCACTTCTACTCAATTAAATTTGTGAGGAACATAATCTAATTTTACTCAGTTCCACTTTTTCACTTTTAGTTCTTAATTCCCGTTTGTTTTCATGTTGTGTGAGTCTTGCTTTGTGTTTAGAAACAGCTGGGATGGGCTGATCAGTATCTTAACATTTCTTTGTGAAAATCGCATGAAAACATCACTTTTTTACCCTCTAGACCCACATCAGTGTTTACTGGCTGTGCTCTGGGTCTCTGTTTCTTTCAGAGGTTTTCTGACATAGTCCTTAGACTTAGTCTTAGACTTAGATAAGTGTACACAGAATTAAGTTTCATTGCAAACTGGCTCAACACAGGATTGAAATATAGACCTTATTAATATCAACAGAATTTGGCAATATATATAAAATGTATAGCAACAGATAAATACTATGCTCTTAAAAAGATGGTTCTTCACTAACAAAAATGGTTCTATATAGAACCATGAACACTCAAAGAACCCAAAATGTTTTTTCCATGGCTAAAGGGTTCTTCAGATTGATGAGGAATGTTTAGTAGATGCTTCTGTATAGTACCAAAAGGGTTCTGTTGTAGTTATGATGTTAAACATGTAATAATAAATGAACCATTTTTGGTATGACATAGAACCATTTTCAAAAGGTGTATATGTAGAACCATCTATATAGCACGTTACTCATCAATCTGAAGAACCCTTTCACCATGCAAAGAACACTTTGGGTTCTTTAAGTGGTCATGGTTCTATATAGAACCACTTTCTTTACTAAAGAACCATTGAAGATCTCTCTTAAGAATGTATAATGTGCAGTAGTGAGAGATGTATGAAAAGTGTTTGTGTATATATTAATGAGGTGAAAACAAACTTTTAATGAGTTTAATTAAAAAAGTTTTTTTTAACACATTCATACATGCTTTTTACAGTAGATTCTGTATGTGTCTCTAGTGTCGTGTCATAATGAGACTGACAGTTCTACAGAACTACAGAAGGCATGTCCAAATTTTATTAGAATTTGTTGTAGAAGTACAAAAAAAATCCACTTTTAACAGTATTGGGATATTAGTACAGGAATGACTCGGTATCAGATAAAAATGAAACTCTCCCATCCCTTATAAACATCTCTCAGTTTGGAGCTGTAATAATTTAGTGTAGACTAAAATTAATGAAAAAAGAATTTAGCCTCAGAAACTTTTGTTTCACTAAAATATGCTGGATGTAAGGAAGTCTACTGAAGGAGACTTTTTATTCTTTGGTTTTGTATGTAACCTACATTTGCTTCTTCATGAGTCATGATTTAATTGCGAGTTTTATGTGAGTGTAGTGGCTGATTTACTCCGCTTAAGAAACCACATATCATGCTGATAAACTTACCTTTGGACCAGCATATTAAGGAGTGTACTACGGCTGATTTTAAAAATAGATTTTTTACAACTTGACTCTGTGTTTACATAACATTACAGCTTTTAATGGATTCTCATTTTACTTTTTGTACCTATAGGGGTCACAGGACAGAAAAATAGTGATTCTAGCTTTTTAAGGAGATGTATTTGATGTGTTCCATGAACCTCCTGTGAAAGAGGTTGTGTGTGTGTGTGTGGGGGGGTCCTTTAGTGGAGTTTCAGACTTTTAGTGAATGTAGCCTCCTATTTTAGTGATTAAGAGCACTTATTGTTGAAGTTGTTTATGGACAAACATGACCTATTCTAATGTATCTACAGTATTTCTACATCCCATGACGTCTTGCACAAAATATGTGGTAAATGTCTGGTGTATAGTTACCAGCTTTACTAAAGCCTGAACATACACTGTCAGCAATTTGTGACACCAAAACTGAACTAAAAAGTGGTGACCCTGTCCTACCGCACCCTTGTATCACAGAAGATTGAGTATCTGTAGCAGGGGCATTTGTGGATTTTAAGATGGTCTCAAAAATTTTTCTTGACTCTATCCTCTTCAACATTCAATGGATCTGACCCTTTCTGACTCCGGATGCCACACAGGTGCTTGTTCAGTTTCTTGTCATATCAAGACTTGACTACTGCATTTTGCTCCTGGCTGGTCTTCCTTTGCGAGCCATCAGGCCCCTGCAGCTGATCTGGAATGCAGCTGCTCAGCTGGTCTTCAATCAGCCCAAGTTCTCTCACGTTTCTCCACTGCTGCATTCACTTCACTGGTTTCCTGTTGCTGGTCACATTACACTCAAAACCCTGATGCTCGCCTAAAAAGCAAAAAGTGGACCATCCCCTCCCTACTTAATGGCAATGGTCAAGTCTTGAGCTGCACCTTGAGCCTTTTGAACTTCTAGTATGGGGTTCGGCTTGACCTGCCATCCATCAAGACACGTAGTAAACTAGCATCAAGACTCTTCTCTGTCCTTGCACCGCAGACTGAAGACCCATTACTTTGTCGACTACTTAAGCAAGCACTAATTTAAAACACTTATTGGATTGCATTGTAATGCTCTTATATTGTGTATAATTGTGTTATTTTCCTTCTTTCTAGGTATTAGTAATGGTTATTCTAACCTGTCTGTACTAGCTGAGATGATTCTCTTAATGGAAACAAAGCACTTTTGTACATCACTCTGGATAAGAGTGATGGCATAAATGTAAACATAACATTTGAATTTTATTCTGAAATAGTAGTATGTGTAACTTTTGAATTTTGATTTAATTTGTTGGATAAATCTGTAAAATATCTTCTTCTATATGTGTTATATTTTGAGGAGAGTAGCAGGGGACTCTAAATAAAAAGAAACACATTTTTTTTGCTTATGGTATGCCCCTTCATTCAGTTCTTGAAGTAAACATAGCAATTTTTAAAATGTCTCAATGAGGCCAGCACATTCTGAACAGGGATGCTGTTTTTGTGATGTTATGTAAACCAAAAGATTTATATACTGGTTGGAAAATGGTCTTCTTAAAATGGATGATGTCTTTTTTTTTGGTATATAAACCCACATATATATATAAAAAAAAATGCAGGATATGCTTCCTTTAAACTCTGTGGGTCTATGTACAAGTCCAGACATAACTTGTACATTAGTTTTGTAATGGGTCTTTTTAAAGTGTTAAACTGTATAGGTCATATTTTATAGTAAAACACTTCTACCTGTATTGCTGAATTAAATATTCTGTCTTTTAATGTCATTTCAGTAAGTATCCTCACCAAACTGCGCTGGCATGACTGCCCCAGTGCCAAAACCCAGAGCCAGATACAGTCTGGATAAGTTGCGATATAGTTGCGAAATTGCGAGGTGAGCTAACGGGTTTTTTTTTTTTTTTTTTTTTTTTTTATTTAATTCAACACAATACGTCATTGGAAATGACTTTTCTAAACACACAGGGTTTTTATTTACTGTGTATAAGGTTCTTTGCTTTGTTCTTTGTTCTACCTGAAATATGTTCCTTTGGTTGTTTGTTCTTTAGTAATGTCCCATTTGATGAATCGCAGAAGCCTGAAGTCAACAGACAAGGTATGTTGCAAGATATGAAGGAAAAATTAATAACATTACCAAAGTTCTGGGCACATTTCATAAAAGTAAACAAAAAAAATACATTAAAATTAAAGAATAACCCCTTAATATCCTCACCAAGAAAGCAATTTAATTATTCATTTTTTGGGGGTGAGGTGGGAATTGTGGTGTGGTGTAATGATATAAACACAGTATTTTCTTAAAATACCAAACAGTTAAAAAAATATGTACATGTTAAACATACAATTAGATGGCAATCTTTGGTAAAATCAGAACTTAAACCTCAAATACAAAAACGTGTGAGATAACATGCTGTTTTTGTTCACTTTTTACACACAACACTCATCTGTAGTGTTGTGCAACAGCACTAGTGGTTCCTCAGCATTTGATCCAGTTTATTACTAATGGCTGTGAAGCATGGCTGGTTTGTATTCAGACAACAAAATGTTGCATTTCTAGTGACCTCAAGTGAATGTTTTTTAGTCTACCATACCTCTACTGATTAGTAGAGATGGCACAATCACATTGCATTAAGTTGAACACCATCTTTAATACAGTATAGTGACTTAAATGTACTTTACCAAATGGTTAAACGGAATGATAAAAGGTTAACACCTTTTGAATACCGCATCGCTAAAAAATCCTCAACTAATGTTGCAGAACCAGACAAACCATGCATGGTGTTTGACAGTGATCTATGTTTAGTTATTCAGCAAAATGATTTACTGTATTTACGTTATAAGCAAGTTAGCAACAATATCAGTTACTCTAATGATGGACACAATGATGGTGTTTTTAGTGTGGGAAACTGTATTTCCCACCCTATGGGCCCTCTAAGGACATTAGTAAGTGTTTTAGAAATTCTTCTTAAGCTGTTGTCTTCTAGAATGTTGTAACACAAGCTTAAGACATAAAGAACAGCTTGATAATAGCCATGATGACTTTTTAATCTTTTAAGTCTAATCATGTCCACATGCTTACCATATCTTTTAAATGTTTCTTCAGCATTTTCTTGGTTTGTCAACACTTCTGTTCAGAAATGTGAGGTCACCCATTAAATTGAACTCTGTCAGGCTTGCACCGACAAAGTCATTGACCATCCCAAACACTCTGGTTGAAGTCTATAAATAAATTAGTCATAGTCATAGCTGTATCAGATGATGACTGACACTAGTGAATCAGGAAAGAAGAGACCGCTCCCAGTGGTAGAAAGTAATGTGGTGGTGTAAGTTACCCATATAACTTTGCAACACACAATTTAATTTTAGAAGATAATTTATTTATTTATTATTTTCTCTGGCTGTTTTGAGTCTATGATAAAATCCACATCTGTCAGAGGCTTGGGACTATCTTCTATAGCAGTCTTCTATAGTAAAAGGTTGAGCTAGGGCAGTGTCACCACATTTAACTCGGTTTTGGTGTCTTCAACAAGTGGTTGACAGTGAGCTCAGTACAGCTGTACACTACACCAGAGGTTTAGCACATATTTTGCTCAAAGCATCATGGTACATAGCAATATTGTGGATATGTGCATTGAGCATTAGTGCTATAGCACTTATTTCACTAATGCTGAACAAGATAACCCTTTTTCACAAACTTTCTCTGCTAGCACATCTAATTTTCTATTGATCAGTATTGTTTATTGAGCTTATTTATGGGCTTATAAACTCAGTCAACAAAAAAGAGGTAAAAATCGGTGACAATATTTTGTGTGAAATGCAAGCTGGGAAAATTGAGTCACCCCAAACTTTTGAGCAGTAGTGTATGTCCTCAGATTCAGCAAAAATTCACATTTACAGTTATTACAGAGTTAGTAAATACAAATATGATTGCAAGAAACGCATATAATCGTTATAAATTGGTTTGGCCCTATTCTTACCATGTTTCATCAAAGTGATCCATCAACACTTTCTATAAATGTACAGTTGACTAAAGCACTCCTGATGCAACTTGAGATAAACTTGAGATATCTCAAGCAGACATGATGGAACTTAAGATAAAACACCTCAAATATCTGGACTTGCTCAGGGATTGTTGACTGTGACGTTTGCATGTTAGACAAATGGCAAGAGGGTTGGCCAGAAAGTTAAATGAAAAGATTATGACTTGCACAAACAAAGAAAAGGAAACAAAAAGAAGCAAAGGCACTGAATGTTCCTAGAGATACAGTTGGACGCATAGTTAAAGGAACCCTGGCTACACTACATGGATGTGGCAGACAGGGGAAGCTATCACCGACTGCCACCAGTTTCCTGAAGAGGCAGGTGGACAAAACCCCTTGAGTCACAGCAAATGACTTGCAATAAGATTTAGTGGCAGCAGACACTGAGGTTTCAGTTTGCACAGTAAGAAGTGTATACTAAAAGTTGAAGGTCTCCATGCCTGCACTACCAGACACACATCTACTGAGCCAAATCATAAGAAAAGTCAACTCCATTGTGCTCACAACCATATAAATGAGACGCTGAAGGTTTGAGATGTTGTTCTGTGGAGTGATGAAGCAAACTTGGAACTTTCCAGGCCAGGAGGAGGAAGCATATGCCGAAAAAGAACACCCTGCCTACAGTGAAGCAGTGGTTCAGTGATGCTATGAGGCTGCTGTGCTTCCTTATCAGGAAATGATTTTGCATATTAGGAAATCCTAGTAGAAAATGTCATGCCTTCTGTGGGGAAGCTGAAGCTTGGGTATCATTGAAACTTCCAAAAGGACAATGAACTGTGGTATTTTTTAAATGAATTTGCATTTTGGGTATGTTGAGTGTTATATACAGTACCAGTCAAAAGTTTGGACACCTTCTCATTAATTAAAAAAAAATAATTCCCACATTGTAAATTAATACTGAAGTCATTCAAACTATGAAGGAACACATGAGTCATGTAGTAAACTTTAAAAGTTTTAAACAAACAAAAATATGTTTTAGATTGTTCAAAGTAGACACACAACTGATGTCTCAAACACATTAAGAGGCAATAAATGCAAGTCATGAACTCTTGACCAAGACACAGCTGTTAACTGAAAGTCCAGGTGACTACCTCATAAAGCTGACTGAGAAAATGCCAAGAAAGCTGTCATCTAAGCAAGAGGTGCCTACTTTGAAGAATGTAGAATATAAAACATGTTTTGGTTTTTTAACACTTTTTTTGTTTACTAAATAATTCCATATGCATTTCTTCATAGTTTGGATGATTTTAGTATTAAACTACAATGCAGACAATTTTTAAACCATGAAAAACCACTGAATGTCCAGAAATTGTGTCCAAACTTGTGACTGGTACAGTATGTGTAAAATATTTATTTTAAATTGTTCTTGTTTGTTTGGTTTATTACAAATATCTGAAATTTAGCAAATTAATAGTAATAAACAATAATTAACCTAGATTGCAATAGAGTTGAATAATTTTGGTTGCAACTTTAGCCATTCAGCCAAGACATGTTTTGTCTGAAGTTTGTTTCTTTATATTGTAAACTGGAGTTAAGTAATGGAAGCTTCTTCCTCACCAATAACTGCAAACTACACACCTAAATCATCACGCTCTTGCTTCAAGCTGTGAGATGTTCAGTAACTAGAATAAAATAGAATTCTGATGTATTTTCTGATAAGGTATGGCATATTGTTTTTTATGAAAATGAATGAAAATACAGGCCTTAAGATGGCTTCTACTATTGATTTTATCTATGAAGCATGCTTGAGTTCAAACTGAAATAACTCTTCATATTGATTTCACTGTATGAAAGCAAAACCATTCTATAGAAACAAAAGATTAAAGGGTAGTAATAAGAATGAACTAATGTCATTTCAGCCACAATTGGAATTAGCCTTTAACTTATAGATTTAAATTCAACTTTTTGTCAAAATGATGGCACACAGCGGAATTTGACCGTCGCATTTAACCCATCCGTGCAGTGAAACACAGAGACACTAGTGAACACACTAGGCTGTGAGAGCATCTGCCTGAAGTGGTGGGCAACCCGAAGCTGCACGGCGCCAGGGTAGCAGTTGTGGGTTAGGTGCTTTGCTCAAAGGTCATGACCTGCCTGGGGATCAAACTGGTGACCTTCCAGTCACAAGACCAGATCCCTAACCACCAGGCCATGGCTGCCCCCTTATACTGCTTTTCCTGGGTTCCAGGAGTGGTAGTTGAACAGTAAGGTATCTAAGGCATCATAAAGATAGCAGTAGAGGTGCAGTGTATACAGGTCGGTTCTGATAAGAGAAAGAAAGAAAAAGGACAAGTGTGTCTGAAATGTACACTGAAGAATGTTGTTTTTTTTTTTCTTTTGCAGAATCTGATAAACTGAATGGCAGCCATGATGACTCCACTCTGCCTGTTGGTGATGTAAACGTTAGTGGAGCATGTGAGAGGTTTTTTAGACCCCAACCCCTCCCCTTCTCTGCGTCTGCAGATGATGAGATTAAGATTTTATCAAACTGGGGGAAGGACTCTGCTTCAGATTCCTCTGCTGATGAATGTCCAAACACTCCAGGTTTCACAACACTGAACAAATTTGCCAACATCCAGCCAGAAGACGAACAACACATCTCAGCTAACACAGCGAAGTGGGTACAATTTACACATTTATCAAGTCACATATTTTACATTTGAAGGTTAAATTCACGGAATAAAAACTAAATACAGATTAAAATGTGCAGAACAAAATTTCAGATAAACTTAAATTTAGTCGTTTCATCAGATCTTGTTATAAAAATAGCATAACATTAGTGTATCTAAGCTAATAGGACATACTTGAGACAAAATATTAGCATACATGAGATACCTAAGTATAAATTAATTTTTGTTTGAGATGAGTTCTATATGAGTGTGTGTATATATGTGTGTGTGTGTATATATATATATAT
>BRDA01013036.1:0-10521 GCA_036984385.1 Crenuchus spilurus | reverse complement strand
ATATATAATTGATTATTATTCTGCCAATACATTTATTTGAAAGATCAAAATCATTTTTTGTGTGAAATGAGCTGAAAAGGAGAAAGATACTTGCATTTACTTTAATGATTAACATGACTAGTAATGAATCTGCGGCACCTGTACAGCACTATTGATTTTCACAGGCAGGCATTTCATTGTGCTTCCCAGTGCTTAGAAATTAACATAAAACCTGCTGGATTGAAACTGTTATCACACCAGTAAGTGTTCTGTGACCAACTCTTAGTCTAGCTATTTTTAGACACTTTTATCCAGGTTCTATATATAGGAACTATACAGTAAAAGGAGTTTAATTTCCATGGCAATCATGGCAATCCCAGTTGCACACTAACCACTATTACTGTTAGGTGTATATACTATGTGCTAATCTCAGTAGTGTGAACTTTGACAGGTTAATGCTCAAACGCTTAACATGTTTAACATCAAAGTAACTAAAGTCATACGAAGACATGAACAACGCCTACATGCATAGCTATTAATAACAATATAACAATAGTCTTCTATTTACTTATTATTTTATGTATTTATTATTTTTATTTTATTTCTACACACAAATAACTATTCTCTTTGTTTTTCATTGCATTGTGTGACAATAGTGTCCCTCAACAGATTCAGAGTACGCATTGCCAAATTTTGAGTACACTAAAGTAATTAATGTATTTGACAACACACTACATGCTCAAAAACTAGTTAGCATTATTCTTTAGTACACCATTGGGACGCACCCTATAAAAACTCTGCCCACACCACTGTAAAGTTTTACCACTGCATCAAAAAAGAACAAATGATAATTGTTTACATCTTAATTTACTAGCACCTTTGACTGAATTCATGAAGCCATTCATTTATTTTTCTTTTTTAAGGAAGGAATCATGATGAAATTATCATCTGTGGTAAACAACAGTATGATACAGATGCAGCAGAAGTTTCTGATCTTTTCTAAATAGATATTAGGGATGCAAGCTATATATATCAGAGGCGTATGTATAATTTATAGTTTTTTAACATGATAATTCTATGTCCAATTATTACCTTCTACACTTGCAACTACCTGTAACAGCCACTGATGGCTGTAGTGTATTTTACATTATATTACATTATTTACATTTAAATAAATGACCACAATGAGTTGTTAATTATTGGTTATTGTATTGATGTATATGGATATTACATAAGTTATTGTTTTGGTAAATGACTGTATGCTAGTGATTGTAACCGATAATATGTTTAAAAATGGTGGAATATTTATTTTGTAAAGTGTAATGACCGATTACAAACTTCCTTGTTTTCCTCAGTGTGCCTTCAGTGGCTAATGCTCAGAATGGAAATACTCCAGTACAGACCACCATAGTGACCAAGCCTGTTAAAACTAAGAAACCACGGTAAGATCAGTGCAATTACATGAATATATATGCATTTAATGTCATAATTAATTCAACTGTTCCATGTACAATTACACTTCTATTTGGTATATATTCTGTATTAACAGATTCAGGTCTATACTGATACCTCTTTCTCTTTTATAGTCTGGAGTTAAAAAGTTTATAATGTGCAAATTTCACAGAATACAATAATGTAGATTTGATTAAACTTTATTTTCATTACACATGTACAAGTACAAGACAACAAAATGTTTAACATCTAAGCAGTCAGTGCAGGATGTACAAAGATACAGTATATACAAAATATAGTCAGGATTATGGACAAATATACATGTGAATATATTTTAGAGGTTTTTGTAAAACTGTTGTAAATATAAATGTAAGTGCATTCTGAGAGACTTAATATACATGTTGAATAGAAATACTATAAGCATGATGTGCAAATGAGAGAAAATGCTATAGACATGATATACAGATGGAATAATTACTGGTTATGTTGTAATAGAAGGGTATGATATGCATACTTTGTATGTCCAGACTGTGTAAAAGCTGTGATGATGTAATAGGCAATTTACAAACAATTGATAGATTATACAGTTTCACACTTGTCTCAGAAGACAATGCAAATTAATATAAAATTGCTGCTTGCTCTTAAAGATTTGGCGGCTTCTGAAATATAAATAATTAAGACTAAATGACGTCAAAGTCATAAGTTAACAACTTGGATCAGTTTCATACTAGTGTATGTAATTAGTCTAGCCTAGAATTAGAAAAACCAAAATCATTGATTTCCAAACCACTTGTTGTTCTCAATTTTGACTGTAGAGCCAAAGAAGAGGTTCTGTTGTTGATGAACACTTGTAGTGAGCATTTATTAAGAAAAAAACAGAAATTGGAGAGGAAGGTAGCAAAATGAAAACAGAAGAACAGAAACCTAGCATAGGCAACATGAGAGGAACAATGAGACAAGAACGAGACCATGGGTACAGATAACAAGAGCTGAAAAAATACCCTGAGAATAAACCTAGAAATGCTACAATGGGTAAACAGGACTAGCAGAAACGCAAGACCGGCAGAACAAGAGCACATTGGAGATGTAATGCTGTGCATAGAAGCAGTGTCAAACAGGGCCCGATGAGCTGCTGACACGTAGGTGATGAGAATTCAGGTGTGGGGGAGCACCAAAAGAAGGTTGGTTGATTGGAGAGGTGGGCTGACTGGTAGTCTGGAGGTTATTACAACAATGTGTTTCATTCAGCAGAGTACAGTTTGTAGAAAAAAAGAACAGATGTTAACTTATCACTTAAAATGGAACAAAATATTTTTAACCAGGGGATGTCCACCTTTTGACTGGCAGTGTATATATATACTTTAAAAACATCTGATCATGGTTGCTCAGCAGACTAAGGCACTGTCACTATGATCTAAGGATCATAAAAATTGGGTGAAAATGTGAAAAATAAACATCTGATCACAATGTTATCGTGTTGCTATAGTCATATGGTTTATTTTATTTTTTTTTATTTTTTTTTCTTTCTTCTGTCTGTGTTCCTGCAGTGCCGCCACCATTCGAGTTAGCCGGAGAAAGTCTACATCTTCAGACTCTCAGGGTGTCAGGCAAAGAGAAAGCGCTGTGGCTCGCTCTAGCTGGCTTGATGTATGGAAGGGCCGCAAGTAAGTAATGTTTTATTATTAGCTATAAATCATAAAGCACTACAAAACAGACTTAGCTGCCTGCCTTAAAATTCTGAGATGATTCATTTTAAATTGTTATTGTTATTATTATTTGTTATACTATATTATTAGAAGTTTATTAACTCCAATTGTAGGTATTGTTGTTGTTCTTCTTCTTCGTCTTCTTTTTCTTTTTTTTCTTCTTCTTATACTTAATTAATTAATTAATTAACTAACTGAAATTAAATGGTTTTAAAAATTATAAAAAAGGGCAAATAAAAAAAACTTTTATTAAAATTAAATATTAATAGTAATCAATGTTAAGTAATTACTTGATCAAAGAATTGAATTCTAATGTAATATTTTGTTCCATGATGACTAAAGACACAATGTGCTGTGGGCCACTTTTGATGGTCAGCTGATGTCCCTGTGGAAAAAACGCAATGTGAGTTGTTCACTTTATAAAATGTCATACATTAATAATGTAAATTTTTTTGTCAAATGTATGTTTATTTTTTTTAATAATATGATAATTGTAAATTAAGAGAAGTTAAATTGTGTGAGCTAGTTTCGGACAATATGCTGATTTGCTATTGTTCTATCTATAAATTAATAGTCTTAAAGAACAATAGCCAGATTTTTGTTTTATTTATTTGCTTTATTAAAGAACCATTGAACAACCATCTGTCTTAGTATGTATACTAGTGCATCTACGAAAATTAGAATATTATGATACATTTAATTTGTGTTCATAATTTAATTAAAAAAAGGTAAACCAATTTTATATTCATTATGCATAAAGATGAATATGTCAAGTCTTCTTTTGTTTCAGATACTGTTTGTATTACTCAAAATTCTGAGTAATTTACTCAAAATCAAATATTCTAATAATTCGAGATTCTGAAATTCTGATTTCCATGAGCTATACAGTGGAACCTCGTTTTTTGTCATTAATCTGTTCTAAAGTGATGATGATGACTGAAATGAACGATAACTGAAGCAATGTTGTAAATCAAATTAACCCATTCCAGACACTCAAAAGTATTAATAAAAATTACATTTTATATAGAAAAACTATTTTTTATATACAGAAAACAATGAAAAATAAATACAAAAGACTAATGAAATGGATAAATTAAAATTTAACATCATGCATACCTTTACTGAAGATGTTTTGGTGTATGAAAATGTGTCTAGAGGTCTGTTTCTGGTGGCAGCCTTTTTATACAGCCTTTCTCTGACTTTATTTGTTTTCACACCCGTTTTCAGGCCATGACGCTGCACAACATCATTTTAGTGTGACTTGTTTTAATTTGTTTTGAGCATTATCAGCGATAAACAAAGCCAGAATGAATGATGAACTCATGGGTGAATGCTTTGTTTTTGCTAAATTAATGGCAAGTCACAAGGGCACGCCAATGAAAACCGGGTGGATGGACAATAACTGGGATTAAATTTTCCTGAAAAAAGTTGACGATAACTGAATTGTATGACAACAGAGGTTCCACTGTGAGTCATACTGATTAACATTAAGAGTAAAAAAAGGGTTGAGATGCCACTTTACATGTAATTAATATTGAATTAAATTATGAACAACATTTAACTTTTTCATAATATATTTTTTGATGACACTTTGCCATATGCAGTGAAACTTGTTCTTATCTGGAAGCTCAGTGTACAATTTGAAGCATTGAGTTGTAAAGTTGACATGATTGGTCTTAAAGAGTCTTAAAGCAGTGATTCACTCAGAAATCATATTTATACAAGTTTCCACTTTTTGAAGATGTAATCAGCCAATGTTTGGACTCCAAATTGTTGCTTCTTGTGGAAGTGAATCTGTTAGGCTGACATTGCAAACAAAAACTAGACCCCAGTAATCACCTGAGTTCACCTGAAAGAAGCAACATTTAGACCCCAAACATGTCTTGACTGATTGACTACATTTGAGCTGAGGGGGCGAGGGTATCCTTTAAGTTTTGTAGGGTGATGCGCTACCGCTTTCTCAGAAATGAACTAGACTTTCCAGTTATTCAGGTGAATAAAAGGCAGACAGTTTTTAAATTCCTTGCTGTTAGATAGCAGCATGTTCTACTTGTTTTCTTTTTTTCAGGACAAATTTACAGAGTATGTGTTCCATGTCTCGAGCATTACCAATGTGCGTCAGCAGGACAAAGGGCGTTTCTCTTTATACTTTCGCAAAAAGCACTTTGAGTTCATGGCTCACAATGAATGTGAGTTTATATCACACTGACATTTCAAAGTTTGAAGGAATTAACATTGAAGTTTTAATTTATCATTAATTTTAACATGAACTTTTAACATTTAAATTAAAATTTTAACATTTAGTGTTTTTAACTATAGTATGTTAAAATGGTATACATATTTATTTGTATATACAATTTTAATATGTACAGTATATGTTTTAAATTCTGGAATATTCTGTTGAATATTTTATGTGGTTATAAGTAGTTTCACATGTAACTAATAATTTTATTTCAATAGTGGGTTAATGGAAAAAATGAATCTGGATTTCAGTTATATTATTTAGATTTTTTGTAGCATTGCAGACATTAATTCATTTCTTTTGTTTTTTTTCTGATTGAATAAAGTTAATTATAAAAAAGTGCATATATTTAGATATCAGAGAGAATCACATTTTTACCCATCATCAGAATTAACTGATTCATTTGATATAATTGTTGTAAGAAATTTTAGATGTATTCAAAATAATAAATATAATTAATTATTTAAGATAATTCTATAAAAAAAACAAAAAGGAGTATCAAGACAGGAGCTTCAATATTGATGTTATTAAAAATAGTCTCAAAAGTTAAGTGATCTTAATAAAAGTAAATTATTTAGATTATTATTTGCTAACTAATCGCGACTTGTTGTTCTAAAATGTTCTAGCTTACAATAGTTCAGGCTGCAGAGTGTAGAGCTACTATTCAAATATTGTGAATTTTATTTGTTAATAATTACATTCAGAAAGGTAAACTGACATTCCTCAAGGTTCCTGCCTTGATCCAGTTGATTAATCATTTGCCCACAGCTGTTAAAGAAGGGTGGGTTACTTCCTTGCATGCCTCTCGTGGGAGAGAACCACCAGCCCAACCTCAGCACCATGGTTCTCTGACAATGAAAGAGCCACGAAGCAAAGTATACGCCGCAATCTGTGGACACAATTTGTGGATTTACAGCAGCAAAGAGGTTGGATATACTCCATCAACATTACATACCGTGTATTTATCATTTACAATTTTTTGTCCAGTTAAGGACATTCTGTGTGACTTTTAGCAAAATCATGTTATCCTGTTTAACTCTTTAATCTCTTAAAGCATGTGAGTCCACACATACTTTTACAGAGATTCTACCATAAGTTAGCTTTCTTTAAACAAAAAATACTACAGGATAAATCATTTAAATAAGATATGCTGACAACACTAAATGGATGCAGAAAAAGTACATTTATATATGTGTGTTATTTTTGGTATTTTCATTGTTTTTCAGGACTTTAATTTGGGTCTTGGGCAGACCTTGGTGTCCATGAATGTTGCATCTGTAAAACAGACTGGACGACATGGCTTTAGTCTCATTACACCATATAAAACATTCAAGTGAGTCAGTTTATATGTACATTTAGATAAGTACTTACTATGTCAGGGATAACAAGGTGCCCTGTTCTATTTAAAACTAATTGAGGAGTTGGCAGTTTTCTGTATTCATATGTCATGTCACACGCCGTTATTGTTTCATGATGGTAGGCTGCACAGACGAGTCACTTCTCTCCAATGCTATCTTTCTTCTAACTCCCTCCACAAGTCTCGTCATAACACTTCCTTCAATGCTCTCGTGGTGCCTTATTACATGACTGATATAACATAACTTACAGGATTTAATGTGCATCACTAACTCCTCCTTTACAGTTCTGGCATCTCATAGACTTGCTCAGTGGTCATCAAAGAAAACATGAGTGTTCTTAGTTGGATAGACTTTTGTATTTTTTCAGAGAAAATGAGAGCATTGGGTATGCTAGCCTAGTTTGTTGGAGTTACCATTTATAGTTTCTAGAGCATTGATATAGAACGATGATTAAACTTTTTTTCTTTACAGGATCTACTGTAAACATACTCTGGGATATAAACATACATAAGTGTTTATATATAGTTAATATTTGATTATTGCTTTTAAATTGTTTTGATTTTACACTATAAGATAGGAAAAACATCCAGACATTTAAAGGTTAATAGTAATATATGATCTTTTTCAACTGGACGTCTAGTCCTGGACAGGCATAATATGACTGATCTGAAATTTTCAATTCTTCCTAAATGCTTTTTGAGTGAAGAGGAATCATTGGGGAGAGACAGAGGAAAATATGCTAGCTCAAAACAGCTTTGAAACCCAGAAAAATCATTTCTCTGAAGCTTAATGACTAATGTTCTATATAAATTCTTAAAATACTGTCTTGCGCAAAGATTTGTGCATGAAATTTCCATAGTTACATAACATTACATCAGCCTGTAGAGATGGTAAACCTTATTTAGAGTCTTAAAACTGTATAAATTTATTAAGTGCATTTCCACCATCAAATTGATTAACTGTAGCAACTTATACAGTTTGGGATTTTTGTTCCATTGGCTGGCTGGGAGGGGGGTGGGGGCTGACTCTTTTGGTCTTAGGTCTGGGGAATCCTCAGGTCATATCCTGCCCTATCAAATTGTCTACACTCTCACTCCAACCACCTGCAGCCTCATCAGATATTTTTTAGGATAAGTCTAATAAAACAAATAAATACCACATTTAAAGAAGAATTATAGATGTTAATTGACCAGAGTTTATATGAATAGCCTACATTTCTTGTATATCAGAATTAAATAGCTGTATTCCTCCAAGCTCTTATACAGGCAGACCATAAAGCTTGACATCTGTGCATCAGTTTCCATGGTTATGCTCCTCATCTCTGCTGTACTTGCTCTAACAAGCACAACCAGCTCAAAATAGCATAATATTCAATGTAGACATACTCCAGGAAATGGACCAGGGATTAACCCCTTGTTATTCAGTCACTGCCACAACTACTTTGCAAACTGTGTTCTTAATTTAAAGAAATATGAAATATGCAATTTGGACTTGCTGATGGCTTTTGTCCATTTAAGAGGGCTAACTCAACATTGTATGTGTGTGTTTCAGTTTCTCAGCGGACTCTTCTCGTGATATGAACACGTGGTTGACCGAGCTGAATGAAGTGATCCGCAGTGCTCTGTCCTGCAGTGAGGTGGCTCTTCGTATGTGGGCTAGTCCCTGGAACAAAGTATGTGCAGACTGTGGTAGCTCAAATCCAGAGTGGGCATCCATCAACCTGCTTCTAGTCATTTGTGAGAGCTGTGCAGGTGAGTCTAGAACACACAAAGCATGAGAATAGAATTCAAGCAATCTCAGATGTTAGAAACTGTCAGTTTGACATGCTAATTTTGATGTCTGGGGTGGATACATAATGCAGAGCAATCATAATCTTTTATGCATGTCATTGTAGCACTATTACTGTGCAACACAATGTTGCCTGTCATAGAATCAGCTGTATTATATTACTGTTGTGCTTTTTGCTCATAACTAACCATCTGGGACTGTGAGAAAATATTTTGGTCTTAAGTCTTTGCTTCTTATAGATCTATTTTTGTTGCAAGCTATCTAATGAGGTTACTTTTCAGGAGTGCATCGATCAATGGGAAGCAACAGATCCAAAGTGCGTAGTTTGAAATTGGACAATAAAGTCTGGACGGAGCCTTTAATAGAAGTGAGTTCATATCACTTTATACTAAGAAAAATACTAACACATATAGGTCATAATCACATTGTAACACTGTGAATAAAAAATGGTAAATAATGGCCAGGTGGATAAATATTTAAGGATGTTTTCAAACCCACCCAACTTTTCCTTTAGTTTAATTTGTTTTGACGGCCAAATGACTGATCCCCTTAAAATCTTTTGTTGAACCTTTTAATAAAAAAACAAAAATTAAGCAGATTGAAATTTTATGCAGTGATAAGCGAATGCAGATCAGATAAAACAATTAATCAATGTTCTCTTTTGTCACAAATTGACACTACTTTTAATTTGTTTAAATGTTTCTACTTTTAATGGTTTGGTACTCTTTTGCTGTTGTACTGTGACTCAAACTCAAACAAAAAATCTGAATCCAAAATCTGATTCAAGTTTTAACAAGCCAAGTGTCATAATGGTTCAGTTCACAAATTAACACTGAAATACTTACGTCCCTGTTCGGGTGAATAATTTGTTTAATTTTGTAAAGTATTTCTGATTTTGATTCTGATTAACATGCACAATTTAGAAAGAATTAAGACCTAAACTACATTGAACTTGACTGAAACTGCTGTAAGTTACAGTATATTTGTTCTCCACAGCTATTTGTCATTTATGGAAATAAAGCTGCTAATAATATTTGGGGCCACAACGTGCCGGCAGCAGAGCAAATCCTCTCTGATGCTTCTCAGGAAGAACGGGCTGAGTTTATAAAAGCCAAATACTGCAGGGGACTTTACCGTAAAGCCCACCCACTGGCCTCCAACCAGACACTGCTGAACAAGGTCAGACTGCATGACACAGGCTAATCATCACTAGTACAGTAATAATTAATAGCAGCTATTATACAATCAATAGTGTTGAGTGACTAATTTGTTGTAGTTTATTTCTTAGCAATTAATGGAAATTCACACTCGTTACTGAATGGTTCACAGCAGGTACTTTGTAAATAACTATTACTTCTTAGTCATTCTGAATGAAGTGTAGTCATGACTGAATAATGCATAGTCAGTCCTGAATGGTGGTCATTACTGAATAGTATGCAGTGTATACTGAATAATACATACGGTTTCTAAATAATTCTGAACTATATTCAGGATACTGAATAATATGTAGTAGTTACTGAATAATCTCTAAAGATTACTGAATAAATTATAGTCATCCATAATAATTTATTACAGATACTTCCTAATCTGTAGTATTTTGCTGAATAATGGAATTTAAGATATAATTATCTGTAGACTTTAAGGGGTTAAAAATCCTTGTGTTGCTGTTGTATTTCTGGTAATGTGCAGCGTTTGTGTGAGGTGGTATGTGGTGTGGATGTGGAGGAAACTCTTTCTCTGCTGAGTTCGGGAGCAAAAGTCCTGACAGACCCTCAGAGCCCCTCAGCCATCAGCCTGGCAGAAAACGCTGGACAGGCTCTACAGACTGAACTGCTGAGACACAATGAGTTCATTGGTGAGAATTAAACATCATTTAAGTACAAACTTGATGTGCATTGTGGTTTTCTTAAGGACAAAAAGCTTAGCGTAATATTTTTCACTTCTCATATAAATTGGATATAAATTTAAACCTGTGTGTGTGTGTGTGTGTGTGTGT
>BRDA01013032.1:26929-36515 GCA_036984385.1 Crenuchus spilurus | reverse complement strand
TTATTTGCAGCAGTAACACAAATAAATTATTAAAAAATCATACATTGTGATTTCCAGATTTTTTCTTTTAGATTATGTCTCTCACAGTGGACATGTACCTAAGATGAAATTTTCAGACCCCTCCATGATTTCTAAGTGGGAGAACTTGCAAATTTGCAGGGTGTTCAAATACTTATTTTCCTCACTGTAATTCATGTCTTTCATAATCAAAAGCATGACTAACAGAAGAATTAAAATCATAACACTACACACAAAACTCAGTACTTTTATTATTGTGATGCTCTGTTGCTCCTGAATGAATTTCTTGAACTTTACAAACACCTCAGACAGAAACAGTGTTGTGAGTTACATGACTTGAGAATGAAATTATGGCCTTAACTAGCTCAGCCAGCAGAGGAAAAGCAAGCAAGAAGAAAGTGAAGGAAAGCTAAAGGAGAGGGTAAACCAAACAGAAGAATAAAGACTTGAGGCCTGAGGCTTAGGGCAGTAACCCAGAAACCGCAGCTAAACCGCTGTGAAATGACAGGATGGCCAAATGTCCTTGGGTTTTCAGTGGACTGTGATTGTGGTCGGATGGAAAAGAGTGAGGGCTGTCAAACTCAAACACTAACATCTCAAAGCCTAAACAGGCTCCCATGCACAACCCACTATACAATTCCAGATAGTAATACACTTTTTGTAAAAATAACCAGAAATGACTTTTGTCTACCGGCCTAACCTTCTGATCATAATCACACATTAAAACTATTTTTCAAACACATCTTGTACATCTAAAGTATCAAAAGTTAGGACATTTTATATCAAGCTGCTTCACTTAGATTTGAATTAAAAATTTAATTCTTTGCATGAAATAATAATAATAATAATAATAATAATAATAATAATAATAATATGTTCAATTTATATAGCGCCTTTCTCAAACCCAAGGACGCTTTACAATTATACAACCTAGTCAATAGAAAAAAGTAGGGATGTCCCGATCCGATCTCAAAGATCGGAATCGGGCTGATCACTGCATTTTTTTAACTGATCGGTATCGGCTTTTCTGAACACAAACCTAAGCCCGATCTTTGTCGTAAACAAAGGAGTTGTAAAACGAGAGCAAAGCTTGTATCAGAACGTGATTATAATGTCTGCTGTGTGGAATTACTTCAAATTAGAAAGCGATACGAGTCCAACAGCAAGGTGTAATGTCTGCAATATGAGTGTTTCACGAGGTGATAGTAGCAGATCTGCATTTAATACAGTGACGTGTGGTGAGGTTCATGGTAGGTGAGACACAGACACCTTCAGAGTCAGATTTACAAACCCAAAAGGGAGCTTATTCAATTGGCTACTGGTTATTTCGTACCTCATCAGCGTTCTTCACACACACACTCTCACACACACGTAAGGTACGTAAAGATAAGAAAAAACGTTACAATTACAGCAGCGAGTGTAAACGGCGTTTGCTCTGCGCCATCCGTGCTCTTCTTCAGTCTCACTCGCCTCCTCAGTAAAAGCACATCAACAACAAGCACCCGCTGGCTCATGTACGCCCCCCTTCAGTGCGGAGGAGTACTGCCTGCCTCTTAATTTTAATACTACAAATTTAATACGGCACCTAAAAAAATTATCATTTAACAGAATACAGCGAGTTCGTTCAGACAGCTCAGTTAAAGGTTGTACCTAAGTAATCTACTCTATCAGAAAGTTTTAAAAGAAAAGTTCTCTCGAGACGGCGCTACGGCCAAGAAGATCACAGAGAGGGTCACTGAATTCACTCCTTTGGATGACCAGCCGATCGCTGTGGTAGAGAATACAGGTTTTCAGCGTCTTTTAGAGCTTTTGGAAACACTTAACAATAGTTTGGAAGTTTTTTTCCCCTAAAGCATTGCAGTTGTTAAATATAAACATTGGATTAATTGTATTAACTATAATGTAATGTGTGCACTGTGTGAAGAGTATTATCTAGTTCTTATCTAGAAAATAGAAGCATCGGTTTGAGACTCGGTATCGGGAGTCACTAAAAAATTAATGACTCGGATCGGATCGGGAACAGAAAAAACGTGATCGGGACATCCCTAGAAAAAAGAAAAGTTTTTAACTGAGTTTTAAGTGAAACTGAGTGAAAAACCTTGTGACTTGGATAAGACTAGGAGCATTGTTACTGTGTCTGTGTACTTTGATCATTTATCATTTTTTGCACATTAAGTGGTGAACCCATGATAGACCAGTTGGAATTTTCCAAGACAAAACACATTTTATTAAAAAGAAAAAAAAAAGAAAAGAAAAAGTACATCAGGAGATAAGAGCAAGCATATAAGATCAGGAGATAAGAGCAAGCACACTTTAGTTAAAGAGTAAACACCTGTACTAAAGCCTTAAAGCTCACTATAAACAACCTGTGGGAGACACCAAAACCAACCTCACCCTTCTAACATAGAAGTATCTGGAGCAGCAGTGTTTGTGGATTGTATAGTCTCAAAAGGCCTAGACAAAAATGTTCATTAGGCATAAAAGTGTATTGTTATGGAAAATGTTCAATGTAATTGGTGAACGTTGAGTGATTGTGTATAATATTACTATTATTAAATATTGCAGTTTTGCTTTAATTTACACTTCATAATTATCTAAATGTAAGCAGGCAGTAACATAGTTAAAAATGTGTTGCATTTACATTCAGTTAACATTCTATAATAGCAGGTTTGAGCCTAAACTTGTTTTTGTGGTTTGTTTATATATCAACAAATGACAAAAACATTACTAAAATTCCGATCCCCAAAAATTAACTTCCATTAAATACAAATCAAAATCATGTCCATCTCTTTTACTTAACACTATGTCTTCAAAGTCAACTGATTATTTGATAGAACAAAGTGCACATTTCAGTTTTTTTTTTTTTTTTTTTTGCTTAACGTACGTTCTTTTTAAATTTAATTTCATACACAACTCTGTATGAAGTGCTGCCTTTTTATGTATTGGGCACTGAAAAGTTAATTTTTATGAACAATAAAATAGTTTTTTTGTTATATGGATTAATAACTTTTTTATTATTAGTGGCAAAAGCAGGTAATCTAAGGGTTATCTGAAACAATTAGGAAAAACAAAATCCAAAGATTTTCAGTAATATTCTTTACTAATGTCTTGTCCACCAGGGATATTAATTTTGTATTCCAGAACACAAAGGCAAACAGTGAAGGTCTGAGTGACAGATTTAGAACTGTCCCAGCTCCAGTCATAGGATATTTAAACCATTTCCTTGTGACCCACTGACCTTGTGGTTCTAGTCAGAACATCACCACAACCTTTGTTGTCAGTGGAATCAAAACATTTCACTACCATTCCAACTTAAACCATATGATTCAGCTTATTCATCTGATTAAGAGATCAAGAAGAACAGGAAATTTGAAGACCAATGGAGTGCTTCTGATCTCTGTTGATTTCCCTCCGTTTACATACCCACAACCACACAAACACAGGAAACCTGCCCCCAACTTAGAAAAAAATGTGGTAGCAAACAACTTTATTCTCCAGGTTTTGAGAAGGAGCTCCTGTCATTTTCTCCAGACTGTGTGTTTGTTTCTGTACAGTTTCAGTCTTGATTTTGTAAGAAAACAGAAAAACAGGATTAACCTACATTATTCAGAAAGAATGGTCCCGATTTTCTTGCTGTGTCTGATTTTTTTTTGGTTCGTGCAAGGTTAGGGTTAGGCTCAGTTTTTGTGTCTCACACAAGTTTGTGACCGTGAGTTTATAGGCTTTAGCACAGCTGTTTACACTGGGAAATTAGCATATTATATGTGCAAAGTATCATGGTATACAGGAAAATCATAGATAAATCTGAATAGGAAATATTAGTCCATATATTAAACTATTAAATCACTACAACAAGAGATATGTGCAAGCATGTTTCAACTACAGTATGTCTTTATCTAGCAGGTTTCCTTGTTCATCACTAATACTAACTTAAAGCATACATCCATGATATTCCTACATCCTTGTATGAAATTTATGTTAAAAGTCTCAGTGAAAGAACACCTGTACTAAAGCCTATAAGCTCACCATCAATAACGTGTGGAGACAGCAAACTGACACTCACCAAGTTTAGGATCAAATCTCCAAGCAGGTATGTGGTCATTCTCCTTTAGACCACTATTGGCAGGCAGAGGAATGCTCACGCTGATTGGTTCATTGACATGAAGCTCGACCCCATCACTGCCCAGAAGATGAACACTGATGGCTGCTACAGGAGTCAGTTCAAACCTATGATCATTACCTACGAGAGAGAGAGAGAGAGAGAGAGAGAGACAGAGAGAGAGAGAGAGAGAGAGAGAGAGAGACCTTTTGCATGACAATAAATGAACTGCATGAGAATAAATGAACACTGACAAAATTAACAACACAGGAGAACAAAATATATGGTCTGTCTTGCATTGACAGTGTATTGATTCTGATAACAGCACACTCTAAATTATAAATCTAAATGGCAGAGCACATCCACCAAAACAACACAGCTGTTAAGAGGGTCAAGATTTCTTCCATCACCAAATATGCCACACCTGCCAACATGCAATATGCATGATTTTCTGTAACTCCTCTATGAATAATATATCCAGTGTAAAAATATATCTCCAATGGACCTATTACAGTTTTACTGAGTGGGAAATAAACTAATCAATTATAAAATAAGCTAATCACCATCATGACTACAACTCTAGGCTCTTAATACATTACAATGCATAACTCTATTTGCTCTTTAGCTTGAAATCTCGCCTACTTCGCCTTTCTAGAAAAATCCCTCCAAGCCCAGAATGTGCCCCTCTTTCATATGTGGGATGTTCATCATATAATTTTCAGGACAAAATGTGCTGACTTTGTGGAAAAAACCAGACAAAACTTCTTTTTACAAAAGCTTAGTTTAATTTTTGGGAAATTAAGGTTTTTATATATATAATAATATAGAGTGACCTTTTAAGTTTTGAGGCTATGGTAACATCCACAAATGCTGCTGCTCCACATATTCAATCTTCTATGGTAGACTGGTGAAGTAGCACAGCGTCACTGCTTTTAAGCTCAGTTTTGGTGTCTCCCACAAGATGTCAGGGAGCTTATAGGCTTTAGTACCACTGTTTACTCTCCACTAGAAGTTTAGCACAGATTTCCTACATGGTGGATATGTGCTTTGAACTAACATTAGTGCTATAGCACATATTTTACTAATGTTAGAAAAAAAATATTTTTCAAAGACATTCTCTAGTTGGAAAATGTTTATATTTTCTATAATGTTTATAGAGGTTAGTTACAGACCAATACCTCCTATTCTAATGATTAATAATGTTTATTGGTTTATGGATCCATATCTCCCTATAGCACATTTTTTATTGTGGTTGTTTAATAACAAATATCTTCTATTCTAATGACTAGCAGTGTATAATGATAATGTATTCTTGTCTGTTAACCTTACATCCCATGATGCCAAGCTAAAGTTCCTGTGGAGAGTAAGCTGCTGTTTAAGCCAATAATCACACTATTAGTGCTGAAACGATTATTTGAGAAACTTGAATCATTCGATTACAATTTCTTTGCCTCAAGGCTTTGTTTAATTCACATGACCAAAGTCAGTCCATCACCCCCGCCTTGTAGACTACTGCGCAGTTCTGGTATAACTGTTTTACACAGACTGGTATAACTGAAACATTTCAAAGATTTAAGGCGGCGCGATTTATATTGCTCTGTGGTGAAAAATGAAGACGCCATTGTGCATAAAAGGCCAAAAATGTCTCAAGTGTGGGACTATGTTATGCTGCGTAAGGCGGACATTGTAAAAACGGACGTGAAGTTCCCATGAGGATGCTTTCAGTTCAGGTGCTGCAGCACTGGCGAACGTGTTTTTTTGATTGCGAACTTATAGGAACACACACACACACACACACACTTGTTAGAACTACAGTATACAGTACTCATGTAATTTACCTCTCCTCATCTCTCCCTCCTGACGCGCACACACACACGCTCACACACTATAGTATGTAATTATAGAACTACAAGGTGCACCTATATGATAAGTGGAGCTGGACAGTGACTGTAGATAAAAGGAAGTGGTTTTAATAAAGTGTATGTATACTATTTACAGGATCATTATTACATAGAGATAATATATGTAATAGGTCATTATTACATAGTATTTATATAATGCCATATCCTGACACTGCACTAAAACTGAATTGAATGTGTGTGTGTTACCTGTACTGTTGGAGTGGAGGCCCTGCAAGTAGGGGAAGTGCTGTGTGTCTTGCCCTGAGTGACTCACAGTGAGTAAAGCTGTCAGGTTGGTGTAGGTGGCGTTTGGAGGAAGACTCAGAGCTCTTCTCTGGAACTGAACCCACGGCTGCAGCCTTGATCCTAAACACACACACACGTTCATATTGCATAGTCAAACATATAGACAAATGACCAACGTTGGTCTCTCATTTAGTTTGCAAATAATACAACAAAAAAAACTGATCTGAGTAGGTACTTATTTTCTCTCATCACCCCTTCTCTGAAACCCTCTTTCTATTTCTCACCTCAATCCTTAACTCTTGTTAATCTTGTTTGGTGAAAAATCTACATCTGATGCAACTTCATCCTTATTCAAAATGTATTCAATTTGCCATAATAGACTTACTTCTACTACTTTACACTACTTTAGTTCCTTCTCCAATTTTGACAATTTAACATTTTTGACAAAGTCGGAAACATTAGTCAAAATGTCACAATTGTTAAAATTCACTTGGAAAGTTGATTGTGGATGTCTTGAAGATATAAATATAAAATAACCACATTTTTCATGTGTAAATGTACAGTATGTGAAAGAAAAAAATAATTGTCTGGTCATGTGTCATATTAGTGATGATGCATTGAACCAAGGTACCAAATGTCAGCATGGTAAACATTTACACACACACACACACTTCATACGTGAAGTTGTCATTTAATTATTAACCCAAACCTTAATAAAATCTTATGCTAGCACTTCAGAATATCTGAATATCAATTAAAATAATTGGCTACTAAAGATGACATACTGGCTGATATTTTCCATATCTTTGTCCGATATTTTTCAAACAGCTTCAGAAAGTGTGAAATGATTTTGTCTTACCGAAAGTGACATGACGCTAATTGGTGTACGTAAGCTTCCATTATTTCTCAGTTAAAAGCTTTAAAAACAAAAGCAAACTCCAGTCACCAAACATGTCTTGGCTGATCCAACTACAGTGAAAACAAGAGATATTGTAAATCTGCTCCATTCACCCATTTTCCCTTTTCCTCCACCTTTCTCTTTTTCTGAAACCTTCATCTCTCTCTCCATCTCTCATTCTCTTCAAATTGAGTAGGTCAGTGGATGATGGAGTCTGGGCAGTCCCGTATGGCTCTCTAGGGAGTGATGTCATTGAGTTTCCATTGTGGGGAGTCTGCATTCCACAGACATTACACCAAGCTATAGTCTCCCCACATCCGAACCCACTATAAACGTCTTCCACACCCAACGTCTGACAAAAACACAGCACAACACAACCATAGTTCCTCACAGATAAAGGTATACCTTATAAAAGGACTTATGAAGTGCTAGATCTCAAAGGAAATACACATATAAAAATATCAGATAGCACTGGCATAAATTGAAGATATGAGGCCTTTAAATAAACATTCCACAAATTATGTTAGTACCACCTGATTTTGTTTTAACTCGACTATAAACCATTTTAGTGAAGGCATTATTGTCAATATTCCATGAAGGAGGAGCCCTAGACCTTTTCAAAGCATTCCAATAAACAGATAATAGATGTCGAAAGGAATTATATTGGTGGTGCCTTAAATACTGGCACAGTGCCTGCAGACCACTCTCTGCTTTCCAACACACAACATATGCATGAAGTAAAGCTACGGCATGAGAGATTACCACCCCCCCTCATCCTTTCAATCTTGATGGTTCCTCCAGCTGTATGTCAGAGACATCCCTAAGGAGTTCTTATCCTTAGTTTATGTGCCACCCCCCATTTTATTTTGTCCCATCCGCTTTTACTCCATTACCCACCTCCCCAATCTCCCTGCTGCTTGTGTGGCTCTCCTACAGCCCTGCCACTAATAATTATTTCTAATGTACTAACCTGACTTATCATTCAAATAATTAACTACTCATATGTAGGACTGTGAATTGGCAAGAACTAGGAATACGATACATATCATGATACAGGGATGACGATATAATGTATTGTGATATGTTACAATAATGTAATTATTTAAATTTTTTAAATATGTAATTTTAGGCCAACATAGCATAAAAACATATCTACTCAGAATGATTTTAAAAAGATACGTAAATACAACAATACATAAGAAAAAATACTGAAATATTGGTTCCATTGAGGCAGATTACAGGTAAAAGCCTCATATTATTAAACATTAAATAACATTAAACTGTCTGTTGCCAATCTTCGCATATAAACTATTAATTAAATATTGTGTTTTTGAGAATTGATACAGTATCACAAAAGATAATATACTCAAGTGAAAAATGACTGACACTTTACAGTAATTGTACTAGCGAATTAGCAAAATTTAGAATATCATGAAAAAATTCATTTGTGTTCATCATTTAATTCAAAAAGGTAAACTGTCATATTTTAAATTTGTTACACATAAATTGACATTTCAAGTTTTTTTGTTTTTATGCTGATACTGTTTGAATAGTACTTTATGCAAACTTGAAATAAAATATTCTAATAATTGAGATTCTGGATTTGTGATTTTCATGAGCTATAAACCATACTGATCATCAAACATAAAAAGCTAGAAATATGCCCCTTTACTTGAAATGAATATAAAACATGGCTTAATTTTTTTTAACGAATTGAACTCCGGCTTCAATTAACTTTTTTTTTTTACACAATATTCCAATTTTTGTGAGATGCATTAGTAGATCTGTAGTACAGCATCATGAGACCAGGTCAAGATATTGCAACATAAAACAAAGTATTAACTTCCATTTAAAGTTATGGCTTGAAATGGTACAAAGATACAATCATCTAAATAAGATTATATACACTTGAAAATCACATTTACAAAAGCAGTAAGAAGGGACGATTGAAACGCCCACAACTAAGTGACACAATGGACACCAAGTTAACAAAAAATGACACACTTGCTTTTTTTGTTGTAAATATCCACAAAACTAACAACAACAAGGCCTTCTGAGTTTTATACAAGAAAGACCCAAAACATTAGAACATCTCATAATAAAAGCATGTAAAGGTTTGGATTACTTAAAAAATAGCTTTAAGTAAGATTGAATGTTTCAGAGGTTTCATCACCACTGTGAACATTTCAGTATGATTAGATTAGAATTAGATTCGAATTACTTTATGAATACTAAAGGGAAATTGTAAGAGTTACAATCCTCCAACATAAAAAACAATCAAATCCAATCAAAGTAAAAACATAAAAAATAAAGTAAAATGAGATCATTTCCTAACGGTTCCATTATAAAGCTTAATTGCTACTGGTAAAAAATATCCTATGTTTCTCAGTAACAGACTTTGGAGGAATCAACCTAGCACTAAAT
>BRDA01013032.1:0-19723 GCA_036984385.1 Crenuchus spilurus | reverse complement strand
ACACACACACACACACACACACACACACACACACACAAACATGTTCAAGGAAGCATTTAAAGATTGCATAAAGCTATACTACTATTTTCAGCAAAAACCAGGTCTATGGTAAAAAATTAAAATGAAAGTTTTTATTGCATAATGCAGAGTTAACTGCATTACCCAAGGTATGGATTTGTTTTGGGTTAAACAGTAAACACTAAAATTACTGAATGTCAATTCTGATAAAATACTGTATAATGTACAGTCTAGGGTCTAACATTATAGTTATAGCACTATATTACAATAGTCACTACAAATCTGATCAACAAGACAGTGATGCGCAAAGATATACAAAAACATACAGTTTTAATCCATTAGGTGAAAAACACATTTGTGCCAGTTTCCTCGCTCTTGTTTGAAAAGAACATTTTCCCAGTTGGGGAAAGGGCAGGCAAGCTTTCCTCAAATCTCAATTCACCAATAAGATTCCACTGAAGTCCCACCACATCCAGATGTCCAGACTTAAAAATAGCACAGCGCAGTTCCAGGGAATGTGAAATGAGACATGTGTGATGGAAGTTGTCAGTAACTTCCTACTTTCTGTGAGAAATCAGATACTGGAGTTAGCACATCATATCCCACTGTTCTCCATCATCATTTCTTCTACCTCCCCCCCCACTGGTCAGGGTCTCAAGAGACTCAACAGTAATTCATAGTTAGGCTCATTTTTTAAAATATTTTTAACTGGCCGGAGCAGGTCAAGTGTTCTTGCCTTGGCAGTATTTTCACTGTGCTTCTCCATCCATGACAACGTATTTATGAGAAACACATTCCCTAAAGACAAGTCACTGCTTTATTGGACATTCAGTTTAGCTTCAAACAATTACTAAAACTGTACATTTAAGTCTGTTTAGTGCAATCCCTGATGGGTTTTCTGTTGAGGTTTGCTATCAGCATCCCCCAAAGTAAGATTTAGCCAATTATTATTTTGTTTTAGGTCAAGTTCACACTTGAAGCTGTAAGGCTAACAATGCTAACACACCCTAGAACTCAACAGTCACCCCAATAGCCCACATCTTTTCCATCAAAATACAATTTTAATGTAATTTATGCTTTGCATATATAGCAACTTTGGCTAATAAAAAGTATTTGAAACAGTGCATAGTATTTTTGAGCAAAGCATAAAGCAGAGCAGCCAATCAGAAGGTATGCCATTTACATATGTCTTAAAGGCACAGTAAAAAAACAGTATTTTAAATGTTGGAGGACAAAGAGAGATGGGACAGAAATCAGGCAAAAATGAATGATGACTCTGGCAAATACAACACACAAAATAAAACCACATAAAATAATCAAATATGAGTATCTCATAAAAATATGTAGGATGTGTGCCATTAAAACATTAACCCTCTTCATACAGCAATTATGTTGTACAGCAAAAAGTATTAATATTAACAGTATACCATTATAACAGTAAGAGAGACGAGACAAGCACTCAAAATCTTGAAAACGTTTCAGCATGGATTCAATACAGTGCTACAACCTTAAGGCAGTACCTCTACAATTTTTTGCCCATTTGCCCTGGGCAAGTCAGCCATCATTTCTACTGAGAATTGTAGATACTTGGGCAAGGCAATTAATTCTATGATGTATGGGGCTGGGGTCCTTTCCATTTGTTTTAGTGGCCTTGGGCGCAAACATGAGTTAAATGACTAGATGTAATTAACTTGAATTCACTGCACAGACCACAGCAAAACCAAAGTCAGCTGATAATACACTCTTCACCCCAGAGCTAAACAATGCCTCATATTTATACAAGGCTATATCACTGTTTGAGAAACATCTGGCTCCAAAGTCAGATTTTACCCATATACTGGGCTCTCAAAAACAAAGTCTCTTTAAGAAAAGTCCTCCCACTCTGTGGCCATAATAGAAACACCCTCAGGCTGTAAATTTGAAGAAAATAACTCGAGGCTCCTATTGATATGAATGAACAATATCTGCTTGCCGTGTGGGTTTGAAAACAGCATCAGTTCAACTCCTTGATTATAAATTGTAAGTTATAAATGAACATTAATAGAGCGATCACTATATTTTGGTACCCCTATTGCTACACACACACACACACACACACACACACACACACACATATAATGTTGTATCAACATCTACGACACAGCCTTATCAACACCCATAATCCATTCATGGCATTAAATAGCACAATGAATTTCCTAATCTAGAATTGCTGGCATGAAATGTGTTGAAGCTGTTAGCATTACCAGCACTGTTGGTTCAATTTTAGGGCAGGTCCAGCACCACTGATGTCACCAACTTCAATTGAATATCATTTTCTATTCTGCTGTCAAGATTCAACTTCACTGTCAAAGGCAAAAATACCAAAAACTACAACCCTCCAGAATCTGAGATAAAAGGGAGAATGTATAGCATTAGCCTGCTCCTTTCCACTCAATTTACTATGACAGGATGCACCCAGATGTTTAATTTTGATTAATGACAGTGATTTAAATGTTAGACACTAAACAGAAAAGGCCTTGGATTAATGATAGTTTTAAACAACATCCAAATAAATTTTTTTAATATTTTATCAAATTTGTTACACATTTAGAAATCTCCTAAAAACAACCAACTGTGATATCTACACTTAAACAATTTCTAACTCTAGACCAGTGCTTTTCCAATTGGTGAGATCATTAACAGTCATTGCACAATCAGATTTAAGATATATAGCTTCATAGTAGATCATTACTCACTACAAGCACTCACAAAGCACAAAGACACATTAAATATATTCAATGAACATTAATATGCTGGTTAATATATTGAGGTCATCAGCCAGACTGACCTATAGACTTATATATGAATATTACTCAGTTCTGTCTGACCCATCACAATCCATTAGAACAAAGCTTTATACCACAGCAGACTAATGCATTTTGTCACTATGTATGTGTGGATGTGTCACAAGTCAACAAAACATGCTGATGTTTTACACTTTACCTTATACTGAAAGCGAGTTGTCGCCATACACCCATGTTTCTGTTTGGAAATTGTGTTAATGTGTTAGCTCAGTTTTTTGAGAGAATCAGTTATCTACTAGCATCAACTTCATGATGTGTGTTGACAATACAGCTGCACAGAAACCCTCCACTTACAAAACAAAAAAACAACACTGATGTGTTCACACTACAACTGCATTACTCTTGAATTAGAATCAAGATCCTAGAATTAGAATGGAGCTTAGATTAAGATCCACAGTTACAATGTGTTAGTTTTGTAACCTAATTAGTCCTAATTAGTGACCGATCAGTCACAACATTACAGCTACTGATAGATGAAGTGAATTATTTTGTTACAGTCACACCGGTTAAGGGGTGGAATATATTAGGCCGCAAGTCAGATCTTAAAGCTGATGTGTTGGAAGCCGGAAAACCAAAACCAAAAAATAAAGAGAAGTCCTTGACAAAGCTGAATCTAGGTTGTAATTCAGTCATTCATAGTTAAATAAATAAAAAGTGAATACCTTCAAGGAGAAGATAAATTTGCCATTATGTCTAATGATACACTAAACAAACTAATCATAAACCAATGTGCACTATTTCTTTACAGACCCAGAGAAACAGTGAATATGCATGACTGGTTATATCACTTCGGGTGGAGGGGGAATATGCGATGTGTTACACTTTGCTTTGAACCCTACATTTTTGGACAGTAATGACTGTAGCAGAGTGTGCATGGACAGGGAACTGCACAGCACTGCATTGCAGTGGAGAGAGGCAGTAAAAAAAAAAAAAAAAAGACAGAATGAATCTAGATCTGAAAAAAATGAACAGCAGCATTACAACAAGGCACCATAGTGCTCTAGATTACCTTACTTTTTTATGACATACAATGCACCACAATTTATAGGGAAGTAATACCATTTTGTGCTACATTTCACATAAGCTACACAAGAAAAGAATGTTGTTTAAAGTACAGAGGATATTCAAAAAATTCTATATTGTGGAGTAATGTCTCAAAGTATCAATACTGTTTAAATCATAATATACCTACAGCATATAGTGTGTTCTCAGCACATTTTGCATGCTTCCTGCTACAACACACCTGATTCAGTTCACAGCTGCTGATCAAGTGGGTCAAACTAATATCCTTAGTACATTATTGCTGCTCTATGCAGAAGACAACATTCTTATTTCTATTTATTTATTACGTCTTAGTCAAATATTTGACATATCATGAAAAACTAAATTTTTCTGTGGTTTTATATTTGGGTATTTGGAGGGCCCCACCAACTGAAATAAGACAGATCAATACGTTCTCAGAGGCAGTCCAAGTCTGAAAACATTCAATTAACAAATCATTCAAAATTGGAAAATTGGAAAGAGATTTGTTAGAAACAACTTCATCTCCCTTCTGAGTAGCTCCACCTGCAGCTTGAGAACTCGGTAACTTCAGTTTGTGTTTATGAGGCAGAGAGAGAACAGAGCCGGCATATGAGTGGTAACCACTTTGTGTTTGACTTCTTTTACAAACTGGGCCAGTACAACTGAGGACTATAAAAACAATATAACAACCAAACTTGTCTTAAAAGACTTATTAAAACTGACCATCAATGGCAATGCAGATGATGGAAACATAAGTATTCCTGCGGTTTCTGCACATAACTGAGGTTTGCATTGATTTTATTCTGGCGTTTCAGGATTTCAGCTGATTTTAAAGAGATTCTGTAGACTTTTATAGTATTTTTCTTAAAAAGGCTCCGTGTATACAACTACCGGTACTTCAAGTGCTGGTCATGTCATTGTGTGTGACTTGTGTCTGTGTTAAGTTTTTTATATTTCTCAATTCTCATCAGCTAGGAATAGATACTCTGACTGCCCGTTCAGATCAGGACTGTTTAGGAAGGTGGCTGTTATGGTTAAACCTTTTGGTATTTTTTAACTAAGAATGGCACAATCATTTCATCAAGACCCCCAGTGAACTGTACCAACTTGTGAACAGGCATATAATAGGTCACTTTTAAGTAAACAAATGCTAAGATCTTTGACCTCTACATTAAAAAATAATCACATTCTTCTGTGACGTCATACTCTTAAACAACACTTAACCAAAGCAGATACTTCTATCTAACCTTGAGAGTGTACATTAACCCTGAGAACAGGATCTTGTGTCCAATAATAACAAGAAAGATCAATCACTACAGTGGATGGGACTCCACATTATCATAGCATAGTCTCAAAAACCCATTTTATTGATTAGTCTCAAATGCAAGTAGAGAATGAAGGTTGCAGAAGGTTAAAGAGTGTGTATGTGTGAGAAAACAGACCTGCAAATATTTCATGTCTAACTGTTTATTTTAAGGGCATTTCCTGTATCAAAAAGAAGGAAGTAATGTGGGAATTTTGCTTCACCAAGTTTTAATACTGAGAAACAAATATTCATTAGCTCTGTAACAGAGCTTTTACTTAGTTATGTAATGTTGGTTAAAACAATAAAACTCTAAGTCTGACTAGAGTAATGATAAAAAAAAGATGTTATTGGGACCTGATTTTAGTACCAACAACTTCCCTGTAGTGAAGTCAAAATTCAGTCTGTTCCCAAATTTAGTACTGACCAAACTCAGTTGGAACCTGAATGTAGTAACAATTAAATTCAGTCTTTGAACCCAATCTAGTACTAACCAAATTCAGTCCTACCTGGACTTTGGAAAAATTCAGTCTGAATTCTACTGTATTGCAGAGAAAATTCAGTTAGAATCTAAACCCTGTAAATGTACAGGGGCCCCGAGTGGCTCAGCATTCTAAGACGCTGACACTATTACCAGTGGATCGTGAGTTCGAATCCCGGTTGTGCTGTTTGCCATCAACAGCCGGGGCCCAAGAGAGCAAAAATTGTTAGGGCTCTCTCTGGGTGGGTAAAAGGTGCTCTCTCTCCCTATCACTCACACATTGCAATGTCCGCTGGTTCAGGCATCTACTGATTGGTTTATTCAGAGCTGGGAACCCTGCGCTTTCCTCCAAGCATGTTGGCTCCCAAGTGACGGTGTACCAGCAGTAGTTAGAAAAGAGGCGGTGGCCGTATCACACACAACGGAGGAGTCTTCATCCTCCTAGAGTCAGGGACAGTGCAAAGTGATGGGGAGAGGCCCCTAGCAGATGGGATGGGTTAATTGGCTACTACCACATTGGGAAGTGGAGAAAAATGGCAAAAAAAACCCTAAATGTACAGCAGACAAAATTTAGTCCAAATCTGACCATCACACCAAAACAAATCAGTCTGAACATGACTGTAGTATCAATAAAATTTTGTCTGAACTTGAGTGCAGTGTGTCTGACTGTGTCTAAATAAAATACATAATGTGCTGTTCCCATGATGAACTTTGGTGACACAAGACTCCAGCATGCCTTAATGATTTTTTTTTTTAAATACAAGGACTAAGAATAAGACAAGGAGAAACTAAAACAGTGATAAATGCAGAACAAATCTGTGTTGGGAGATATGAAAAACCAGAACCCAACAAAACTGCCATATCTGATAAACAATGTATGGGTCCAACTAAACCCTGGCATGAGTTTTGTCAGCTTTTAACAAAGATTTGTTGTATTCACATTATTGCCAAAACATGCTAAAGACAGGACTGCAAACTAAAGACTCCACAAAGAAGAAACTTTGACTAGAACTTAAAATCTCTAACTTTGGCACCCAATGACATCATAGTTGAAACTTCTCTGTTTGAAGCTTAATAGTTTTGCCAGAAAGAGAGAAGGTGACTCTCTCTCCACTCCAGCTCAACTTGATAACTACAAAACATCTGTTCCTTTCCCTTCTTTAATTAAACCATATACAGGCCATAACCCCAAACCTCAACTGCAACCAAAAGTCCTTGCACTGATTACCCACTTCCAGTAGAGATCAAACTATCTAGTGCAATAAAACCAGCACTAACATTAATCATGCCTTACACATGTACACATTAACACACAGTCTTATGGTAATCTAATTTTTAAATTTATGCACATATGCTCACACAGTCTGGCTAAATTCTAAAGTTACCTAATAATGATTTAACTTTATAGGCTAAGAAATGCTTACGTGATAAACACCTGGGCCAGAGGCCCATAATACAGAGCCATATGTAAATGTGCAGTGCACTTCACATTTCCTTTCACTACAGCGGATTTTAGGGTTATGTACCACATAAAACAAGCAGTTTGACTTTCCATGTAATGTAAAAAAATGACTTCTCCAGATGTGAGGTAGACTGCCTGACTCTCTCCTCTACCCTTTAGGTGAGAAAAAGAGTCCTAAGAATGTTTACATTAGAAATCTGTAATCAACTCTCCGTTTTCTGAGATGAAAGTACAAAACCCACCTATTCTACAAACTCAACGTTAAGTAATTGATGATTAGGAAGATAATTAGTAACAACCTTTAATGATACAGCGGTAGTGACACTGTGATACTGTAAGCAAGGCGACATATTGTGGCATATTGTTGGCAGTGTGCCCTCATGTTACTAGTCTCTTTCTGCACAGGAGAGACTAATGGCCGAAGATAGATTACAACACTGCAATCTAGTGGCTGAGGATTTAAATACAATGTAAAATGAACCACTGCCACACATATGAACACTGGCCATGTTTGCATGTAAATTAAAAATCCATACTGTGTTTTTGAGAATCTA
Source organism: Crenuchus spilurus (assembly GCA_036984385.1). Lineage (NCBI taxonomy): Eukaryota > Metazoa > Chordata > Actinopteri > Characiformes > Crenuchidae > Crenuchus > Crenuchus spilurus. The sequence continues at coordinate 12,039 of BRDA01013032.1, read as the reverse complement.
TACAATATCACAAAATTTTATATTGCAGTACTCAAGTGTATGGATATTTTCAACACAATATTATTATTCAATCTTTATAGTCTTGTGCTTTTTCTTAAACTGGACACACACATCTGTTTTTTAAGCATAAACGTTTAACTATTGAGCTGTTTATTTAATTCTGCCTAGTACAGTCAAGTAGATGAATAAAGTGTTTTAAATTTGATGCAAAAAGTTTCATTCCAGAGAAATGAAATAGAACTGTTCATAAGGGTGGTGACAAAGTGATGAAGCAATCTCACAGAAATGCACGATGGCTGATAGATTGTTTTTGTCAGCTTCAGTGAAAAGCTTTTTGCCTAAAGATATTTTTAAATAAATGTTTTAAAAGAAAAATTGTATCAGAAGAAACAAAAAGAATAATTTTTCACTATGTAAACAGTGTTCAGTGCTGCAGATTTTGCAACTCCTGGTTCCCAACACCACCAATGAAGAAAAAGTAAATTTCTCTATAGCAGGGAGAATTATGTACCACCCCTTAGAAAGTTAAGCTCCAAACCTAATCTAGCAAATTCAGATAATGAAGGTTTTATGGGTCTCAGACTCACTCTACTGTATAGTGTATCAAAATAACTGTTTACATATCAGGGATTGAATTAGATACACATTTTTGGAAAAAAAATCATGCTAAAACTTGGTTGCGAATATGCAAAACTAGTTAGCACATTAATCCATCTATTTAACATTTTCCACACTATCTGACAGGACAGGGCTAATAATTCATCATAAGACCCTTGGTCAAGTCCTGTGTTTGTCATCGGTGAAGACATTATATGAACTTCATGTTACTGCAAGTGAGCTCAATAGCTCACTCTTAGCACCAGTAACAATAGAATCAAGAGTAATGTCTCTGTTTAAAAGGCCAGTTCAGACATTCAACTACAGAGAAGTGTTTCCTGAATCATCAATAAAAAGCACTATTTTCTCCAACAGTAACAGCAGATTTCCTAACACCCATTGTTCAAGAAACTACTCATCATTACAGGAAGCTATTAGAAATCAGTCTCCATTAAGTGTTTATATCTACGAGCACTTGGATCAGACTTTTCAGGAAATATAGGCAAACAAAAAAGATGTATTAGATTTATGATATGGACACTATACGGAGAAAAAATATGTTAATGCATATTGTGATTACATGTGTTGGTTCACTTTACAAATGCCTTGACTGATCCAAACACTCCTCAGGAAACTGTACCTCATTGGGCTTTCTCTTACATTAATTAAAGGTGCATGCATATGCAAATCTCTCTCCTACAGAAAAAAAGTTTCAAAGTTTCATTCACTCCGCAGTCCACATAGGGTGATATATCTGAAAACTAAGCTGTAAAATCAATGACGTAATAAGAAGCAGACATTCACAGATCGATTGATCAGCTGGTCAGTCTCATATAACTGATTCTGTGCCAGTCACATTTACACTCGTGCACTGAACAAGGATGACAGCTGCACTGTACAGTGCTTTTAATAACTTTATTTCCAAATTCAGTTCACCTATTCAGCTTTAAACAGCACTCAGCCACTTGTGTGTTTATGAGACCATTGCTCATGCATGTTGATGAGGGAGTGTCCAATTTCAGTTGTAGTTTTAGTGCTATAGTACTAAAAAGTCTCTCTGTTTTATTTGGGAAAAGTAAAAGTAATTCTCAATTTTAATTTGGAAGTTTGTGGAAAAAAAAGGTTTGTCCAATAACCTAGTGCACATTAATGTTGAGATGTAAGACATTTCCGTTTAAAGAAAAGATGAGCAAACGTGTTTCTCTATGCTGCCATTTATAATTTTTTTAAAGAAAAAAAAATTGGAATTGGCCAAAATCAGGAATATTCCAGTCATTTAAAAAAAAAGGAAAATTCAGCCAAGAAAAGTGCAATCAGGGCATCTCTAATAAGAAGCTTAATCTTGCACTTCAGCTTGAACAATACAAAATTAAGTCCTTTTGCAGCCAATCAGAACATATGTTATTTACATATATATGATATATCAGTACTACAAGCAGAATAAAAAAACTGTATTTGTGACTATTGGAAAGTAAGAGGTTGAAATATAGCCATGTACAAATACTACATACATAATAATTTACATATTAAAAACTACTGATATCCTCACAGTGAAGAAATGAAGATAAAATGTATGAAAAAGATATTCATGAGAGTAATATGTAGACTGCATACTGGTAAGATTTAATGAATATATACTTTGTTTTAAATGTCTCTGGTTCATCAACAAACATCCTACGTTCTCCCACTTAGAAATCATGGAGGGGTCTGAAATGTTCATCTTAGGTGCATGTCCACAGTGAGAGACATAATCTAAAAGAAAAAATCCGGAAATCACAAAGTATTATTGTCTCTCACAGTGGACATGCACCTAAGATGAACATTTCAGACCCTCCTTGCAGGGTGCTCAAATACTTATTTTACTCACTGTATGTACAATATTTCATATTACAGGCACCACAATTAAATTTCAACAAGTTTATTCTGGCCAGAAGTAAGCCCAAATGGCTAATAAGCATTTATTTTAGCCCAGAAACAAACCAAGTGCATCCATCATGATTAGCCTCTTGTTGGTATGTTGTGACATACTGTATGGGATGTAATTCTGGTGGTTGAACATGGCTGGGGAGTGACAAAGTATTTAAAAGGATCTCAAATCACATCTTGAATTGGTTTGAGTAAATCCATTTTAAATGCAACTTTAATGTGTTTATCCCTTATTTCTATATGGATGTTTTATCTGGATATGGATACTCAAGATGCATAAAATGTGTGTAGACAGAGTCCAAGTCACATGAAGACATTTAGCAAATAAAAACAAACCACATACACAGGGCCAACCCCTAAGGTGTGGATTTGCCTCAGACTCACCCAGCACAGAGCAGAGGGGCAACAGAGCCTTCTGCTCCAACAGAGGGGGGAGGGGACATTTCAGCATGAATGCACTCATGTAGAAACAGCAGATTGAAAGCTGATGGCCAGCAAAAGGGATCCCTACACAATTTTTTAAAAGTACCGAGCTGTTTTTAGGTCACTCCGCAGGATGTTGTCTGCAGTCCCTGTGGATAACCTGAACAAGTAGGGGTCCAAACTTAGCATCCGAAAGGCAGCCTGGAGAACCTCTTCAGTATTTTAGCTGGAATGTGAATTTCAGTTATTGTGAGCTGGCAAATGAGCTAATCAGAGAAAACAAATCATTGCAACAAGCTAAAATTTGAAGAAAAATATGTCTGGAGTGTGTTGGATGCACATTCGCTGTGAAAAACTAATTAAAAACCATAACTAGAAATACTGTGACCAACAACAGCCATAAACATGATCAGATTAGCACCCTTACTAATAGTATATAATGTGGGTACTATAATAATAGCAGATATTGTTGGATGTATGATAGACATGCAAGCAAACTGGTCTGATATTTTCAAAATTATCTACATTTTTCTTGATTTTCAGATTTTCACATAATGTTCAAATGCCTGTTGCTGTTTACATTTTGTGCCAATTTCATGATGCATGGACCAAAACAAATGGTCCAAAATGGCTTGGGAAAAAGTCTGGTTCAACTGACTTACATTAAAAGTGAAGTATGTTTTTTCCTTCTCCTGTTAAGTTCCAACAGCGAAACGTTATTGGTCAACACTGTTTACAATAGACTGTAGGTTAGCCAAACTGAGATTCATTTAAACATGAGGTTAGCAAAAACAAACGACAATAACTCACACTGACAGAAAAAAAAGTGTAAAAACGAGTTATTTTGTTCTGGCGAGCTTGTTAAAAAGCAGTGAAGGTACTTGCTGTGACAGGGTAGTAGGCTGGGCTGGGTGAGCTAGCCTAGCTTTGTTATGGAGATTAGCGCCGGGCTTTAGCAGCACGGTCATCTTATCCGTTTGAAGTTAAAGCTGCTCTTTCTCAGCACTTAAAACAGAGCAAAGGCAGGACTTTCTGTCAGGTGTCACAGGAGAATCTCCTTACCTTTGGCACTGCTGTCTTCTTGCAGTGCTTTAGTCACTGCTGTCCACATATCACATCCTAACAGAAAGAGCACAATCAGCAGAGACCTGCACACAGCCGTTAGAATCATTATTGTGAACTTCAGATAAGAGCGCTCAAAGAACGTTAAGTCAATAGCACTGCACGGAGTTCAGTCATAATTCCCGATATTTGTATCCCGTATTCATGTCGTTAGGTTCAGTTAACATCCTCCGTGATGCCGTTCGGTGTGTGTGTATGTGTGTGTGTCGGGAAAACAGCACATTCTCAGCGGAGAAAGAGCGCCACCAATTTAACCCCCTAAGCTGCCCTCGGAACTTCTGTGGTTCAATCCAAAATACATCCCTCACTCCCTACCTAGTGCACTACTTTTGTACTAACTCAACGGCTCACTTAGTGCACTAAATGCCAAATACCGAGTAATTTGGGAATCAGCCTAAAACCTACGTCAACATTGATCCCGCAGCCAACAAAAGGAAAGGGCTCCATCTGGCGATCCATAGTTACTTTCCCTTTCTTTTTTTCTTTTCTTTTCTTCAAAGCGTTCTTTCTGTCGCTTTCTTTCTTTCACAGTTTTTTTCCACCACTTTATCTTTTTTCTTAATTGATCTACTACAGTGGCTTTTATTGTAAAACTTCATAATTGATACCGATGTCCTGAAACTTTGACTTAAGTTAAAATTATTTTATATTCATATATTTTTTATATATGACATTCAGCACACTGAGACTGTTTCAGGAAAGTCAAAATTCCTCAGTTTATCACTGAATAAAAAAAATCTAGATCTCTTGTCCCATCTAATTGTATAAATTTGTGATCTGAATCGGTTGTGATTCTGTCTATTCATTATTGTGATTCTATTTATTATGTTGTTGTGATTCTATTTATTCTATTGTTGTGAATCTACATATTCTATTGTTGTTGTGAATCTACATATTCCATTCTTGTTTATTCTGTTGGTTCTATTCGGATTATATCTATTCAATAATTTTGATTCTATTCTTGTTGATTATTGTAATGTTGACGATTCTAGCTGTTCTATTGGGTGCACGTGGGTGGGGTGTGTGCAATAACATGCTACTACAATTGAGCAGTTGATCCAGTTTATTCCTTGTGGTTTGGTTATGAAGCATTGCTGGTGTCTATTCAGACAAGAACTGTTAAATTTCTGACCTCTACTGGATGTTTTTAGCCTAACATACCTCTACCGATTGGTAGAGATGGCACAATCACATTTTAAGCTCAGCATCTTCAAGAATATACAGTGACTTAAATATGCTCTAGCAAATGCTTGATGCAGAATGTTAAAGAGCTAAAATATTTTGTAAAATGTAATTAACAGAAATTCTTGTGAACAAGTTAAGACACCCCATATTTATTACTACTTAAAACATCTCAAATTAGAATCAGATGCATCATGTCAGCTGCAGGATTTTAGAAGAGCCAGTCTTATTTAAACCTCAGACATTTAGTTTGATTTGTTCTTGTTGACTGAAGAGAGTGGCGAGATAAAAAAAAACCTCAGAATTTCAGAAAGAAGGCATTCCACTGTCTGGAAAAAGATTTCCAATTAGGCCAGGTCAGTCTGCCATAGCAACCCAAGAGCAGACTACAAAATACATAAAGACACATCTTGAATGATCTTAAAATGTAGCTCTTGCCACCATTTATATCAAAGTACATGCATGTGCCATCAGAAAAACCCATACAGTAAAAAAAACATCAGTGTTAATCAGACTAATGTTCACAAGAGCTGAGTTATTTGGTTGCAGGAACTAAAGACCTTTGGTGCAAACCACAGCATTGAAGCACATACCATGGGATGGAAATGTCCTGATTTGGGGCTCCTTTTGCAAACTCTCCATCATAGAATCCACTATAAATTCTTTACTGTATCAAAGGGTGCTTGAGGAAAATAGGCCATCTGTCCAAAAACTGAAGCTGAAGTGGAGATGGACCAACTGAGGTTTGTTCAGCCAAAAGGTAAATAGCAGGTATTAGAGCATTGTGTTAACATTTTCCATCAGGGGGAATTGGCATCATTTTTTCTTAAATCAAAGTAAAATTTTCATTGTTTTTGTAAAGGCATGTAAAATGTTTAATTAGTGATGACCCCCTCATTAGCTATTCCAACTATCCTCAACTACTCAATCCAGATTAGTGTTGCAGTGTGTTCCGCTTCCCCTTTAATGTTCAATGGGCATATTTTGACACTTTATAAGAAATCATATAAACTATTTAAGATTTTCATCCATACCTGCATTTTTCTCCAAAGTGTTTTTTTATGCCGAGCTTGTGTGACTGATGTTATGAATGTTACTGTAGTTATCTGCCTAGCTAACATCTCACACTTTGAATGTTTTCCAAAGACAAAGTTGAGGAGGCACTGGGAAGTAGCTTTATCTGGATAGTATTGACGATTTTTCTGCCAATGAGTCCTCCATGCTCTGCATTGAACTAGCTAAAATTCTTCACACAGCTCCAAAGGAAAATAGTTTTGCAGGTGGTGGCCACAGTGATATTCTCCTTATCCTTCCTGACTTCAACTTTAATGTTTCTTGATCTGATATGATTTGAGTGTTTAATTTTTTTGCACAGTGTATATACAAAAGACTCTTGGATATAAAAACAACCTATTGAAGACACAAACATTTTATACATTTATATGCATCTGTTTACATGCCAATTTTGCCATGACCAATATAGTGAACACACTGATGCGTTGCAGCAACTGAAGCAGCCAATGAGCAGTAAGTAACCCTCTTTAAGACTATTTAATGACCAGTAAAGTAATTTATGTACTTTTAACTAATGAATGAATGAATGAATGTTACACTTATATAGCGCCTTTCTAGATACCCAAGGACGCTTTACAATCAACACACTCCATTTACACACACTCAACCACACACACCGGCGAGAAGCGGCAGCCAATCGCGCACAGCTTTTTTACTAATGCATGTACTTATGTATTATTTATATACATATTTTAATGATACATTATTTGACCATTTAGTGTTATATAAACATGTTTTTTCTGGCAGGACTGTAATTTAATATATAAAGATGAAAACAATAAAAGATGCAAGTATAACAAGTTATTATAACAAGACTGTTCTTTCAGTCAAAAACATCTTTCAAGTGTTTTTTTTACAATCCCTATTATTTTAAGCAGAAGAAGAACGAGAAGAAATAGAAAACCCAAAATGAATTACACTATAAACATAATAGAACACAATAAGAACATGAATCACCAGGAAATACAAAATGTAGAATTACAAAATTACAAAAATAATTTTCCATCTAGTTGAACTTGGGATTTTCACTTCTTCGGCACAAGATTTCTTTATCCTCAAGTTTTATATTAGCATGATTAAATGCACTACCTTTTGTGTGACTTTGCTTAACAAAACTGTAGTAAATTACATTATAGGAAAAATATGACATTATTTTATGATTTTGTATTGCACTATCCTCTAATGTCATGACATTCAAAGCAAAATACATTAAAAAACTAATAACAATGAGTAGTTTCTCCACCTGTAATAATGACCTTTGGCAGAGTTGAAGATGAGGGAAAACTAGGGGAAAACAAGTGTGAACATATGGAAAACCAGGCAAACTACTTGGACTGCTGCCACTTCCTTAAATATGATACAAAGATTAACTGGATAGTTGGACTGTTAGGGAATTTTTACACCATAAAGTCTGAGTACAATGAGTCATACATTTCCAATATTTCAAGCGACAGCATTGCTGCACTCAACCGGGATGTTTTGCTTTTTGTTTTGCTTTGAGCAGCAGCAATAAGGAGTAGTTTTTCCTAATAAGTTGATTACATTGTAATCTGAACCACAATTCCTTTACCTTCATCATTTCCTCTACTGGCTCTTCATGTACTAGTGAATATTGTGTGTAATATAATGTTATAAATTATTGTGAAAAGGTTCATTTGTGTTAGTTTCACTTAAAATAGTAAATTGTCATATTTTATATTCATTACATGTAAAGTGACATTTCAATACTTTTTTGTTTTACAGTTGATCAGAATGGCTTATAGCTCATGAAAATCAATAATCCAGAATCTCAAATAATTTGAATATTTCAGGCCAAGTTTGAGTAAATTACTGCTCAAACAGTATCAAATAAAAATGACTTGAAATGTCATACAATGGATATAAAATATGTAAAAGTTTACCAATCTCTGGCTTCCTCCCAGTCCAAAAACATGGGCGTGCAGGTGAATTGAGAACTCTAAATTGTCCTTTGTGTTTGTGTGTGTGTACCCTGAGATGAATTGGTGTCCTGCCCTGGGGTTAGTTAGGATAGTATAATGGCGGGTGAGGGGGTTGGGGACTAACCGCAACCCTGATCAAGATTAAGGAGATGGGATAATGGATGGATGGAAAGTTTGCCTTTCTGATTTAAATTATGAACACAAATGATATCCACATGTTTGGAGATGCTCTAATAGAAGAAAGAGTAAGATGAGACTAAGACTGGACATGCAGATTCAATCTCAGTCTATTTTAAAGCAATTTGTGGTTATTTATACAGCACTGTTAAGATGAACGTAAGAAATGTTGCAATGATGATGTCAACAATGTGAGACTATGCTTCGACTGTAGCACAGGTTGCAGACCTCATTCCACTGAAAAACATCACCATTTAACACTGAGAAGTTCTTCAAATGAAAGTTCAAATCCACACTTATAAGCTTTCTAATGTTGAGTTAACTGAGCCTTCTCAATTCTACATTTGGCTGGAGGGGCAGGATCTTCAGAGGAGAGAGACTACACATGCTGTGGAAGAATGGAAAGACTTTCTCTCTGAATCGGTGTGAGAACCTGTAAATAACGGAGCCACTGAGAGGGTCTGAGAATAATATTTTTCCTGCATTCATGTTCAAATAAACTCTCACCCTTTGGGGTATGGCAGCCTCAGGGAGGTTGTAGGCCTCTGAAGGGGAGTGAGCACACAATATTTTGTTATCATACCCAATACCCCAAACTCCCCTGGGGTAAAAGCTTTGCTCTTTTCTGTTGGCAGACTCTGTGATGACACCTACCATCCAGTAAGTGTTGTTTCCCACCTCAATGTCCCACATGTGAACCCCTAAAGAGAAGCATTCTGAGCCTAACACACAGAAAGATCTATCAAATCTCTCTGCAGTGTATGGAACCTTAATGTTGCTCTCCTCTTCATTGTCATCTCTGTCCCTCACACTGCTCAGATCTGCAGACAGGATGAGCTGAGAATGAGCCGTGTTCGGGTCCAGAACAACAGGAGCTGAGGAGACATGGCAAAGTTATTACAGCTTATTGTTCCTGGAACCTGATCATTTATCAAAATGAATTAAAATTCACTGATTCATGAATGCACCATCGCAATTACTGTGATGGCAAAGGAGCTAACCCAGTCAATGTGGTAAATGAGGTTTCAATAAATACGGGTACATTGAACCTTTTGTGAAATAGGTGGCACTACCACACTTTTTCTTCATTTGAATGTAGTGTGAGAGATGCAGGGGGAAAACCCCACCTGATGGTAAATATCACACCCTCCCTTAAAAAAATAAAATAAAAATTAATCACATGTGCACTTTATGCATGTGTACCTATTCAACTGAGTAATCAACATATTTAAATGCCACATTCTGATCTATTTGGATTGAGTACCATGGAAGCATTAGAACTGTACTGCAAAACACTTATTTTAAGCTTTATTATGAGCTTTTATAGTGGAACATTGGTTTTCTTCATTAATCTGTTCTAAAGTGTCTGATGATAACCAAAACAAATGATAACTGAAGCAATATTTCCCCAAAAGAATAATGCAAATCCAATTAATCTGTTCCAGACACTCTAAAATATTAACAAAAATACATTTTATACAAAATAATGACAGTTTTACAGACAGAACACAATGAGAAATAAATGCAAAAGACTAATGAAATGGATAAATTAACATTTAGCATCACTCTTACAAGTTTACGGTCTGTTTTAGAGCATGCCTTTGTTTTGTACACCCATTCTCGGATGCTATTAATTTTCACCATCGCTTTAGTGTGACGCATTAGTGTGTTTAGTTTGTTTTGATCATTATCAATGAGAAACAAAGCCAGAATGAACTACGAACATGTGGCTAAGCAACAAACATGTGGGTAGATGCTTTGTTTTCCCAAATTAGCAGCAAGTCACGTGGGCACGCTGATGAAAACCGGGCCGATGAACGATAAGTGGGACGATAAGTGCACACCACTTTTATTCTGTGTTCTCTTGTTTGTACGATGATACATTTCCACAAACATGTGTTGTCAGACTTTCCTTAATACCTGACCTTTAAATAAAACAAGACATGCACTCACAACTCATTCCCATGTCATCCCATTGTTTGACAACTAACTCAAATTTCACCTTCAAATGATCTGCTAATCCTAAAGGTTCAATGCCTCAAATGAATGCAGAAATACAGAACATTCTAAAGGGTTCACACACTTTCAAACAACCCTGTCTTATATTAAGCTTGTAACATTTTTAAAATGAGATTAGATATTTAGAGTTAAGATGAAATAAATTGCTAAGACATCATCATTCATTGTGTGTAGTTTCAGAGTGAATTAATACAGAACTTAATAGTTTCACAATAGAATTGAAGATGTCTATCTTAAATATGTAAATATAGAGACTTTGCTGTTCTGCCATTATGAAAAGAAAAAGTGAAAGTCTTCAACTTTTTGTAAAGGGGAATACCACTGATTTCAGTCAGAACCGTTCACAGTAGAGATGATACAAAGCAGACTTTCATAGCATTTAATGTCTCTAAATGCTCTTTACACAATTTACACAATATGGATTAAATGTTAGTTTTTAATTATCAGCATTACATATTAAAAGACATGTTTTGTATCCTTTGAATTAAGAAATAGGGGTAAAATGCACCATTTCACATCAAAAGTTGGCTTTCACCTTTGGAGAATTTTGGGAAATTGGGAAAATTCCCTGTTAAGCATTGGTCTCTTATTTGAATGCTTTATCTTTCACTTTTCTTTTTTCTGTCTCGTAACTGCATCAATTGTGTATAGAAGCTAGTATTACAACTGATACTAGGTAATTCTGTATAGGTGTTGGTTTACTACGTTATCACTTTACTCATTTATTTTTGCCAATTGTTTCATTTATTCATATTGACCACTCTTAGTGCCCATAAGCAAAGAGACTCACTGTATACAATAATGTTCTGCATTTTCTTCCAGACTCTGTACTGCAGGTTTCCCAGGTACTCTGTAACATTGATCACATCTACAGAAGCCACATCTGGATCCATCTGTGTACACTGGGCTCTGAAAACCATCACAATTCAGGCTGAATTCAAAACTTCTAAATTAAAATGAATCTTAATGAGAAGCAAGAAATACTACTTACTTCCCCAGAGTCCTCTCAAAGTTCTGTTAAAACAAATGACACGTTTAAGATCAGTGAAAAAAATATGCATCGTAACATCTCATAAACATGCCAACAGTATTCATTTGATGAGAAATAGAAGGTGAACATTAGGGGTGCAAGAAAAAATCGCTTCGAATTCGAATCGCGTTTCTCACATTGAACGATTCAGAATCGATTCTTGTTTCCAAAAAATCTATTTTTTTTTCCGGGTGCGGATATGCCTTCTCAGCCACCGTAGTGCTAGGCAAAACAAGGAAGCAGCGTCGGCTATGTACAGGCATGCAAGCCAAGCCGCGGTCTTTGAAAGCAACCATTTGGAAACACTGGATTTTACAGTCAACCCGGCCCGTGTAAGAAAGGGCTTGACATGACTGATGCGATTTGCAGAGATTGCAACGGTAAAGTATTTCATTCGGATATGAAAAAATCGGAAAAAAATCGTTTCGTGACCCCAAGAATCGATTCCGGATCGATTTGTTCGATTCCCAAAGATTCGCAGCCCTAGTGAACATGAAGGAAGAATAAGAAAGAGAGTGGGAAGGAAGCAGGGGATTAGATGTTTGAATT
>BRDA01013031.1:166582-177485 GCA_036984385.1 Crenuchus spilurus | reverse complement strand
TGGTTTCTAGTATTATTTTAGGGCTCTCAAGACAGAATGTAGTGATAGATTTATAAAACAAAAGATTAGACTGATATATATATATATATATATAAATAATTTTTTTATTGTCACTTATCGTTACTGTGATAAAACCTAGAAATGATTGTGATAAATTTTTTTGTCCACATCGCCCATCCCTAGTACCTACAATAAAAATGACAGACCTCTCCATTCTTTGTAGGTGGGAAAACTTGCAAAATTGGCAGTGTATCAAACACTTATTTCCCCACTGTCTCCAGCCAGCTCTACCAAAGGTTTGTGTGACTTCTACAAGAAAGTAATATCTGATTCCAACAAAGAAGAAGCATTTATTTCAGCTCAAATCAGCCATTACTAATAGACTTTGGGCTCAGTGTAGGATTCAGTGAGGGTAACAACTCCACTATTGGAATACAGCTGAAACATCTCTTTTTAAAAAATATTAAAAAATAAAAAGGGAAGAAAGAAAAGGGAGAGCACTACTTGATCAACGTTTAAGTCCATCTTGGACCAGAAAATAAATATCAGCTCTTCAATTTATAGGAAGATTGCTGCATGCAACTGGAGAAATCCATCTTCACCCTCCCAAATTCCAGCTCATTGAATTGGTGTCAGAGGAATAGAGACACACTCCAAAAACGACCAAGTCTTTCAGCATCATTTAGTCCGTTTCCATTGCACCACTGTGGGACTCTTTGGAGACCATAAGTCTCATCAATTTCCCATGCAGCTTCTCAATCTTCTTCACGTCTTGTGCCTGATCAGTCTTATACTGCAAACACTGAAACCAGAAAATAAAAAAAAGTCACTCTTTAAAGCCATTGTGATCCATCAAAATGATCAAAGTCCTTGTACTCACCACAGAGTTATCTGTGACTTTCATGCACAAGTTTCCATCACAGTGTCTGTATTTAAGCACAACTCTGACCTGGAGACAGAAAACAAAACATCAAAAAACATCTTAACTTCACTTTTATAAAGATGTTCTAAAGACTGCAAACACTTTATACACTTATTTTAAAAAATGTTTCTTCAATTTTTCCAACAAAAATGAGTAAAACAAATGTCATTCGCATTACACTAATTATTATGTCTACATACAATCTTAAGTTTGTGGGACAGAGCTGCTGTACTGAAGGTGTACCGAGAATTGATTTCTCATACATCAAGAGTCTCCCAACAGCATAACAGTGGTGCCCCACAGTCCACTAATACCTCTGGCGAATGATACAGAGCAAATCAACACACCACAGTAGACCAGTTAACCACCTAATACAGTCAATGCCACAATGTCCTGCTCACTTTGTTAGCCAAGGGTGATTATTCCCACTCTTAAGTAGAGAGTCATAACATTCTAACATGCCTGTGTGTATATTTAAGATGGTAGAAATTTCAGGCTCCTGCAGGTGGCGCTGTATGAGGATGATGAGGCTATAAATACCTGCAGGGTGTGTGAGATGTAGAAGAGGTGGTACAGTGCAGTGAATGTCTCAGATGTTAATGATAAAGGAGTGATTGTATTTGGGGGTTAAAGGTCAGAGTGTGAAGGAAGTAGCTGAATGTGCAGGTGTGTGGAAGTGTACAGTCATACAGGTCTACCAGCAGTGCTAACAATGCCAGTCTACAGGACATTCTCCTCAGAATTGTGGTGGACAGCACACAAGGCTGAAGGTCTCTTGCTCCACTCTGCTCCACATGTTGATGGTCTGCAGGTCTCTGTGGAGAGTTCTTTCACAAACTGGTTGTGAAGGACCTGCGTTGACTTTTAGAAGTAATTCTTGTCTGGAAGTGAAGAGATTTTCATTCACAAGCTGTGAAACCTGCTGGTGGTCCCTGTCCATCAGTTTTAGCCTCAAATCTGAGCAGAATATCCTGCAGACTGGCATTGTTACCACTGCTGATAGACCTGTATGGCCGTACACTTCCAAACACCTGCATTATACAATACATACACTACCAGTCAGAAGTTTTGGAGTGTTTCTGGTATACACCTAGCTGGTCAGGGGTTCATCATACCACAAGGTAATGACCCAAAATATAAGTCCAATCTCTACCAAAGTACATCAGGAAAAAAAGATCAAGACGGTCAGCTTGAGAACATGGAAGTGGCAGCATAGTCTCCAGACTTAAACTCCATTCAGCTGATTTGTGATGAAGTGAAAACCAAAGCAAATCTACAAGTGCCAACATTTATGTGACGTTCTGCAGCAGATTTGTGAAGAACTGTCTGAAGAATATTTGATGTCAATTGTAGAAAGAATGTCACGAGTGTGTTCATCTGTTATATCTGACAAAGGTGCTACTTTGTGTCCAAAGTTTAGATACATTTTGTCTATATACCGATTCCATGAGCTCTTATTTAACTCCTATGCTTTCATTTCAGAGTGCAATGAGACATTAAACTCAATCATTTTCCATACAAAACTGGAAAAACTAAAATCTTTGACCGGTAGTGTATATATATATATATATATATATATATATATATATATACGTAAATGATGAGATTATAAGAGGTTAATTGTAAGAGAAAACCAGTAGTAGTGGCACAGTTAGTGGAGCCCAAACAGGAGCTTAAAAGTGTCTTTAATACAAAGCAAAAGCAAACAGCAGACTTAATAAACTACTCTGAGCTTTAAGACTCACCTTCATCGGTTCTGTCAAGTACAGCTTCTCCGCTGCTCTGGCGAACTCCTCCCACGTCTGATAAAAAGGCATTTTTGACACAAAACGGCAACTAAACTCCTGAAATAATCACTTTATTTACTGAATCACACAAGTACTGCACCACATCAGCCCAGTCTGCGCACACATACAACACGCACGCTGACTGGCAGGATGGAAACGCGTGGCCCAATAAAAACCGTCCATACTACGACGCAGCTGTGCGCATGCGTACTTTAATGTGTTGAGCTTGTGCACGAAGTTGCCAGGTTCGCTGATTTAGCCCAAATCGATCTTTTTAGAACACGTGGGTAAAAAGTCAGATGTGACCAACTCTATGGAGTTGACAGATTGAAAAGATTTTGTGCTACCACTGGAAATCATATTTTGGTTTTAAAATGTGTATATCTAAAAATACAAATATGTACACGCAAACATTTAAACCACAACTGTTTATATATTTCCACCACTAGAGGGCGGAACTACGTCAATAAGGTCACGTGGTCTTAGTCTGAACTCTGTTGACGCGGATAAATTGAAGTGTGAACATGAATAATCCGTTTTCACCCGCTCTGTACATACAGAGGTACCAGTTTGTAATTGAAGTTGTTAACAAGTTTTTCCCCAGAAAGGTAGAGCACAGCTTCACTCCTAACTCTGCTGATGGAGGTACACTGTTGGTCTGACTGTTTTCTCTCTGACAGGTGCTGGACCTGGGCTGTGCTGACTGTCGTCTGCTGAGAAAGCTCAGGTTCCATCGCCACAGTATAGAAGTACTTGTAGGAGTTGACATCGACTGCGTCACCATCAAACAGGGAGTGTTAGTGATCACCAATATGGTGATTCACACTTACACAATTAGATAGATACATACATACATACATACTTTATTGATCCCCGAGGGGAAATTTAATAAGCACACACACAAGGTACACACACCCTGTATCTCCACTCATTATACATGTTTGATCAGGACCCCCACAGAGCAGGTGGATTATTCTCGGTGACACTGATGTGGTGGTGGTGTTGTCCATTGAAGAATAACAGAGAAACAGATGGACTGCAATCTGTGCACCTGTATGCTCAGTGGAGATAAAAGAGACAATGAGTGGAGATACAGGGTATGTGTTTTTAATGAATTGGCCAATGAGTGTGGGGGTTGGACTGGACTCTTTAAAAAGGTCAAAGCTGGTCTTGCTGAATGGATGAAACTGAAGTTAATTTCTTATTTAGACGTACCATTCCACCTTAAATAGTCCAGCATACATACATAGGAGTGTAAGAATGTACTGATACAACTGAGTATTGCAGTATTGTTTTTGAATTTCAATGTGCCTTTTTCATTGTAGTCCAGTCCTGCATTAGAGTGTGCCTGACTTCTAGTATAGTCCAAACCTGACCTATCACACCTGACCCAGTTAACTGATGTCCTTCATAGCATCTTAACATTAGATCCAAATGTGTAGGAGCAGAATGAATTGTGCAGGGCAGGAGATATCTAGTGTTACAAACGTGCAGCTGAGTCAGGAGAAAGTCAGGAGACTGGAGCTTCAGGTTTCAGAGTTTATTTATGGGGTCAAGATGTGAAGGTGTCGTTGGAAATGGACAGTGAGGGCCAAAAGAACCCACATTTGAAGGACAGACGGGGGGGGGGGGTCAGCGGGGATGGTGTAAAGAAGGGAAGCAGTGCCAGAAGTGTGAGAGCATACAGGAATGTCCCAATACGCCAAATATCCAATTATATCTTTATAGAAGGTATATCGTTTTTCTCACTAGGAATGAATAGCACACACATGTGATGGATGGGATAGCTTGACTCATCTCACAGGGAAAGTCAGGTATTATAGCAGCACAAGTACAGTAAGAGCAGAAAAAAAACATGTAAACTACAGGGGGTCCTGTTTGCTTCTTTACTGTGAATAACTAACATTACTGAAGACGTGGTGATGAAGTGATTAAATACCTCAGTCTGTGTGTAAAAGACTGACATGTATGATTACAGTGCAGGTAGACGATTGTTCATTTCTGACCACTATTATCTGTGGCTGTAGGAGTGGAGGCCGGCGCCCATCCAGCCGTCTCCATCGGAGTGAACTCCACCTGTTGCTGTAGTGAGACATTAAAGTCCTCAGTTATCCTCATGGTATTTCAACTTGAGAACTGTGCAGAGATCTGTGAATAATGTATCGGTGCACAGTACAGGAGGAAGTGTTGTATAATGTATCAGTGCACAGTACAGGAGGAAGTGTTGATGGTGTGAACAAACTGAACTTGATTCAGAAGACATAACAGGAGTTCCTGAAACAATCTGGAAACAACAGGGTTATTGGTGGAGGATCTTTCACACCAAGGTTCACATTTTCAACACATGTACAGTAGCATCAGTCAGACTGAAGTATATTTAATCACCAGATCTTCATTAGCATTAAAGTTATTCAGCATCATTTGGGTAAAGAGGCAACACCCTATATATAAAGAACCAAATATATGTGACTCAGAAACTTATGTTATGTTCTTTATCTTCATGTTGCTGTTATTAGAGACAGTTTGGCACCCCTCACTAGTGACTATCTGCAGCCAAGTCCCAGACCTTTGAGCATTGAGCTGTACCAAGGGTCCATCACAGAAAGAGAGCCGTACACCCGTGGCTTCGACCTTGTGACTTGCATTGAAGTGTGAGTGTGTTGGGACTTCCTCTACATTGCAGTACTCGGGGGGGGGGGGGGAGGAGGAGTTGATTTAAGTAAATGATCTCATTCTCTTCCTGTTTCCTGATTCAAAGAATCGAACACCTCGAGCTTTGGGAAGTGGACAGGTTTTCAGATGTGTTGTTTGGATATATGCTACCTCATGCTGTGATTGTAAGCACACCAAATGCAGAGTTCAATCCACTGCTGCCGGGGTTAAGAGGCTTCAGAAACAGTGACCACAAGTTTGAGTGGACCAGAGTGGAGTTTGAGACTTGGTGAGACTTTGTCACCTTTCAAACTTTTCATTGTGTGATCTTTTTGAAGCCACCATCATTTCTCATTGATCCCCTTCATCTAGGGCTCTTGGAGTTTGTAGGAAATATGGCTACTCTGTAGAACTGACGGGCGTAGGAGAGGCTGCAGATCAGAACAGAGATGTTGGATTCTGCTCCCAGATTGGAGTCTTCAGGAGAGATGCTGTTGGATTCTGCTCCCAGATTGGAGTCTTCAGGAGAGATGCTGATCACTCAAACATAGTAAACAATACGCTGCTGGAGCCCAGAGTGTATCGACTGGTAATGTAGCTGTTTAATTTTATTTGCAAGTACGCCCCTCAGACTAAAAATAGTCACCTTGTATGTTTAAAGTGGTAGTAACTTCAGCCTCTTGCAGATGATGGAGATTCCTGTAGACTGGCATTGTTAGCACTGCTGGTAGACCTGTATGACTGTACGCTTCTATACACCTGCACATTCAGCTACTTCCTTCACACTCTGACCTTTAACCCCAAATACAATCACTCCTTTATCATTAACATCTGAGACACTCACTGCACTGTATCACCTCTTCTACATCTCACACACCCTGCAGGTATTTACAGCCTCATCATCCTCGTGCAGCGCCATCTGCAGGAGTCTGAGCTTACTACCACCTATAACAAAAACGTGACAGTTTTTTTTGTCTTGGGACCTCATTTACCAACACTTGAAGTAAAAAAGGTGGGTTACCATTTTGGGTGTTGGTTATAAACAATAATGTTATTTGTGTCAATAATGCATTTGGATTACTACACAGTCATATCAGAATATTATGACCACTCCCGGTTTGGCTTGGCTGATGGCGTGTGACAGGGTTTACTGCAGCGATCACACCAGTTAGTCATAGCAGAGTGTAATAACATCATCACGGGCAAAGGATGTGATGTGACTGATGTCCAGAAGGGCATGATAATAGGGTACCGGGTGCAGCATGGTGGTGGTAGTATCTCAGAAACCAATGTGAGGAAGCCGCCGTAGTGAAGGTGTACTGATAATGGACTTTTTGTAACAGTGGTGCCCCATGGGCCATTGATGCCAGAGGGGAACAATGACTCCGGTGAGTGGTATACAAACCACTGCGGACCATTTAACCTCTGTAATGAACAGGAAAGTGTCAGGGATCACCACTGAGTGCGAACACTGTTACATCTGGGCCTGTAAAACAGACGCATGGTTAAGGTGTTCATAACATCCTGATACGACACTCTAGTTTTAATCACTAAAGCGTCTGACTGAATCTCCTCAATTCTTCTCCCCTTTAGCTATACAAGATAGTTTACCCAAGTCTGTGTGACCAGAACATCTTCCGGAGGACTCTGGTCAGCGAAGTTGTCTACAGCGCTGAAAGTCTGAAACAGGCATGGCTGGCAGACGATGAAGGAACACAATGGGATGTTACCGCACATGTCCATGGTTTGCCATCTGAGGAAGTACATCAGGCAGGAGAGGAAGAGGATGTGGACGGTGGTGTGTATAGGTGTGGGGGCTGTGTGTATGTGCCTCTGCTGCATGTGTGGGCCAGCCGCAGGGTGCGAGCTCTGTGTGAGGATGTCCATCGCCTCCGACAGCTTCTGCTGGAGAACACACAGGTGCAGATAGATGTTGCCAGAGATGCTATAGTGCTGTCTGTTGAGGATGAAGAGGAGGGGGAAGAGAATGTGGAGGAAGAAGATGAAGGTGAGAAGAGAGAGTCTGCCGTGAGACCCATAAACACAGTAGAGGAGGACTGGGAAGCCGAGGCGTAAGTGTAGAAGTCATTGGACATAGAAAGTGGACTGTTGGGACAAAGAGTTGTACTGTTTACTGTTTATGTCAACACTTTTAGTGCACATGACCCTCTGCAATGTACCCAGTTAAATGGAAATGCAGCTAATAAAGCAGATGTTGAGTTTGGATGTACAAAAAAAAACATCTCTGAGAGCGTTGTGTGGTTTTTGAACCAAACTGGATTTATTAAACAGTGCGCGGTACACACATAGTCAGCATTAGAGTCAAACATCACAGCATGGAAGCCATTGTTGGTCAGAAGTGTTAGAACACCAAAATGTTGCAGGACGGTCTAAAGCAAAGTCACTGTTACATCAGACACTGTACGGTACAAGGACCAAAAGCTTCACAGAAGAGATAAGAAACATCATGTTGTTTGCTACAACATGTAAAGTACCAAGACCTACAGACTAAATGCAAACTACTCACATTTACGAAATTCTATTCACTGTGGAACACAGTAAGGTGAGGCCATTTCTACACTGGAAAGATACAACACCATGGATTGGAACGCTGTCCTAAAGAAACCGTGTGCTTTTTCAGCTTTTATTTGTACTCGGAGCTACAAAGCCGAAGGCAGAACAGCGTTCAAGTAACGTCAACATTGAGAGTGCTCTTATGACAAGGGTTAATTTTACGTTACTCTGATATTCACTCAGT
This sequence comes from Crenuchus spilurus, assembly GCA_036984385.1. NCBI lineage: Eukaryota > Metazoa > Chordata > Actinopteri > Characiformes > Crenuchidae > Crenuchus > Crenuchus spilurus. The sequence goes on along the minus strand of BRDA01013031.1, from coordinate 169,366 downwards.
TTCTGATGTTTGTGCAGTTACAATGGATAAAATAACAAACCTGAGACAATTACCCATCATAAGCATTTACCCTCCGTGATATGTTTTGCACTAGTGTTGGGCTGCGGATATAAATCACTGTCAAGCCTGATTTGATGGCAGCTCACAGGCAATTTGAGATATTTTGAAATGTTCAGGATCCTCCCCTGCATTTGGGTGTCACATCTATCTCCACACAACAGGACTGTAGAGTTTGGAGTTTAACCCTCTTTATACTGTGTGCACACGTTTGGTTTAAACACAACACAGAGGTGGGTGGGCTCACATTATAAAACATATGGCTTTGGCACGTGAAGTCAAACCGTAGAGAACATAACGTTACGCTAGCAGACAGAGAACAAACACAGGTTTTGTCTTTAAAAACACTTGAGTGACTTTAAGATAAACATCAAATATTGTACGCAAAACAATTGGTAGTGTTTTGAAGTCAGTACATCAATAAACCCACTAAAGTTGGAAATGAACTGCTGAAAATTGAGCCAGTACTGGCATTAAATCAAAAAACTGTTTCTGTTACAGCTGCCGGCATTACATACAGCCACTAAAATGTATCATTACAATGAATTATGGGAGTGTAGCCTTGGCTCACATTCACACCCACCGTGGATGAATTGAGCCATAATAAATGTGGAAACTGCTAATACAGAATCTTCCATTAACCAGACAAATATGTTGGCAATGGCAGTTACTTTACAGCTTTGGACCCAAAAGGAAAGTTGTGCTGATAGAATTTAAAAGCAGAAAATGACTGAGCCGCCATAGTTGAAATAACTTTTTAGCTCTAAAACAGCTTTTAAAATTCTAAGCTCCGCTGAAGACAACATGAAAACGTACAAAACTCCAGACTGACTGATGTTCTAAAACTCTCTAAGTCTGTCAAGTTTAAGTGCTACTTGTCTTTAGCATGTTTATTTAGATATTGTTGAAATGTAAGTCACCATACACTGAGATGAGTTCTCTCTGCTAAAGGTGAACTTTGCTGCCTGGTCTCATCTTCCCTCTGTATTTGCTGCAGTATAAGAGGCTAGTCGGTTTGATTTTCCCTCACAGCGTAATGAGATCAGCAGAGAAGCTGCGCGGAACAGTGAGGTCACCTTCACTACTGAACACTGCAGCACTACATCTGCAGCACACTCCGAGGTAGATGTGTGGTGCAGATGCACTACACATCCTGAATACGGCCTAAAATAACTTGAACCCCCTCCCCCCCGTAACTAACTGAATGAACAGTTATAAAGTCAACAACTACACACAAAGAGTTTTCCCACTTTGTTTTGTTCAAAAACAGGGAGTGTTAGGATCTGAAATGTAACCTCACAGATTTCCAGTCATATCAATAACCTCAGGCTCCATAACAGAACACAGCATGTCTCCAGCAGAGGGTGCTGTTCCATTTAAAATCCTCCGGCTCTGGCAGAAGGTCTGTCTGGGTGGGTGAAACACGCTGCCAGCAGGATTAGAGGTTTGAGAGCCTGTGGGTCCCTCCCTCCTGTACTTTGGTTTGTGCTGCCCCTCCTCTTGGCACTTCAAGCTCTAGCGCTTGATCACCACCTGCTCATATGCACCAGCACCAACCCTGCATCACAAAAAAGACAGAAAGTCAAGCCACGTCACTCTTACTGTTCAGACTGGCCTCGCGTTGTCTTATTTTATGATATTATTTCAACACTCCTACTCAACACCATTTGTCTTACTACACTGTACCTGGCAGGTAGATGATGGCTGCCAAGAGCTGTACTCCCTCCAGGACCCACAAACAAGCGAAGACCCTCCTCTGAAACATAAGATCAACCACTGTCACAAATGTCTTCGCTTCAACAAGTACATCTCAGAGACATGACAGTGTTCGTCATGCTCACCTTCAGCACTGGAGTCCAGCAGGCTGTGGGTGAAGTCTTGGCTCTGCAGGATCTTCTCCACCACGTCATCGGCGTCCACTCGTGTGGCGTCCACCCTCTTCAGCTGAGACTCCATTGAGTCCTGCTTCACCGGGTACCTGCAGAGGATGTAGATCATTGGTTGTGACTGCAAGAATTGACCAGCTTTTAATGTGAAAAGGCTTCACTGAACTTTAAAATCACAGGAAGCCACATACACATGAACGGATTTCAATACAAATACTTTTTTTTTTCATTATATGAGTCAGTGAGGATTCTCTGATGAAAATGTCTAAGTCAAGAAGGAGACCATTTCACACCAGCAGCATATCTGAAGAAAAGAGAGGACAGACATACAGTATGACGTCATCTGCCTTATGCAACAGCTTCCATTTGTACATTTCTCTACTGTTTAGAACTGTCTTTACAAAATCCTTTTTCCTCTTTTCCACTTATGTATGAAAGACTTGTAAAGTCCAGGTTGGAAGAAGCAGACATTAGCATTAGACTGAGGGACATTAGTATACATGTCCCTGACTGTATACTAATATATAAGACTGACGTATGACTACAGCACAGGTAGACAGGTGTTCATTACTAATCACTAATATCTGCAGCTGTAAGAGTGGAGCCGCCACCTGTCCAGCCATCTCCATCACCAGGCTGCCACTACAGTGAGACATTAAAGTCGTCAGTTATCCTTGTGGACACAGCACAGGAACTGGTTATTTAACCCTGAGAACTGTGCAGAAATCTGTGTATAATAAATCAGTGCACAGTACAGGAGGAAGTGCTGTATAATGTATCAGTGCACAGTACAGGAGGAAGTGCTGTATAATGTATCGGTGCACAGTACAGGAGGAAGTGT
>BRDA01013031.1:140545-166482 GCA_036984385.1 Crenuchus spilurus | reverse complement strand
TTCAGTTTTTATTCACAATTTGTTTAGTGTCCCAACTTTTTTGGAATCCGGTTTGTATCAGAGCACAATGTATTAGTGCACAGTACATGAGGAAGTGTTGTATAATGTATCACTGCACAGTACAGGAGGAAGTGTTCATGGTGTTAATGTCATGGATAACAAACTCCATTCAGAAGAATGACATTTTCAGCACATGTTGTAACATGAGACTGATGTATATTTAATCCACATTTCATCACCAGATCTTCATTAGATTTAAAGTTATTCACCATCGTTTGGGTAAAGAAGCAAACGGTACATCCTGTACAAGGCATCTCAAGAGCTTATACTGGATCAGCGATGTTTCATACTGACCTGTTGGAGGCACGTTCTGGTGTGGCAGGGTGTTCGGACAGGGCAGCACAGGCCCCAGAAGCAGCAGCGGGGGGCACTGTGGTACCGTGACTCTCTTCACTGGGCTCAGGGATGCTGGCAATTCCTGTAGAGGCACTACCCACTGACGTATTCCTCCTGTGGCTGAACTCTGATAGGCTGGAGGAGCGGGAGTGGCCCGTGCTGTATCCTGCGGTGGACATGTGTGATAAAATGAGCTCAATACATTAATATATGCACATAATCTGAAATTTGACCTACAGTATACATCATTAACTTGTGCTAATAATTGTTGAAAAGCCATGAAACTCTACACAAAATTATACTCCCCATCAAATGAATGTGGATTTTATTGTAAATTAGAATGGTGAGTTAGGTTTAGGTACTGATGCAGTATTATATAGAAGTTACAGACCACTATCCCAGCTAACAGAGAATGTTATAAGAACGTTCAGCATTGTTTTTAAAAGGTTCCAGGAAAGTTAGCCTGTAATGTTACAGAAATAATGTTCCAGTGATGATTTACATTACGTTTTTCTCACACAACATTCCCAGTTACACAAACACTAACGTTACGGCAATGTCTGAAGTAACATTGAGTGTTTTTATTTGTTTTGAATATCATGACATCAGCGGGAGAGAGGGAGGAGTCAGCAGTTCATTTGAGCTGGAGGACGTTCAGCACAGACCGAATATCACTGATCTAAATAAGCTGTCTATTTTATTACTGGAACATTAAATATAAACATTCTAGAAACATCTAGAAAACTGGACAGAGTGAACATTAAAAAAATTTGTAATCAATCAATAAAAAACAAAAATCTTAAATTTTGCAGAAAATTACACAGAAAACTTCTTTTAAACGGACATTTAATCACAATTTCCAGCATTTAGTCTGTTCACCCATCACTTTAACTACAGCTTCCAACACACACACACACACACACACACGCCTGTATCAAGCTGAGAGTAGGCTTTACAGCTCTACATGAGGTCTGTCTCAATACCTGTCTAACTATAATACCTATGAGCTGTCTAACTAGACCATGTCGGCATTCAAAACATCATCCACTCTAATGATACAGATACATGAGACGCTCTAGTTAGACAGTGATGACATCACTTATTCACGCCCACCAGCACTTACTTACCTCAGCTGTCACAATGTCCTCAGCGTATCACCACCAGAGGTCTGCTTTTACAGCAGTTTTAGTATTAAACAATAATAACAATAAACTAATGGTTTAAGAATCATATCGCTGCTTGTTGTGGTTCTGGCTGCACTGTGTTGTGCGACTGCCTGAATGACTGAGTAAATATCCGATGCTCTCTCTCAATATTCAGTCAAAATAAGGTGTCAGTACACAGCGTTTTGAGGGTCTTCTCAGGGGACCATATTGTGAGGTAAAATGCTGTCTATAACTCACAGGGTGTTGAGACTCATACTGAAGGTGAGAATTCACTCTAACCTCACATGCGTCTCACAGCCTCACATCCACTCTGCTGTTTTAAAACCATTAGAAACTAATGTGAGAAATACATCTAATCTAATCTGAAAGCTTAGCCTGAGTGCTGTCTCTCTCCAGTAAGCACCGGAGGAAGCCATGTTATCAAATCAGCTTTGTAATCAGGGACATTTGATCTGGTCTCCTGACTGCTGTCTAAGTGCCTGAAATTTCAGATAGGGAGGGATTAGTGATGATTAGAGACTACAACAGACACACATATACTCCACTTTCTCACACTTACACACAGAAGCTCATACTAGAAGTGCATGCATCTAATCATCTTAAAAGTGTAGAGCAGGGTGTCAGACTCCAGTCCTGGAGGTTCAGTGTGCAGCACAGTTTGGTGATGTCTCTGCTGTTAAACCTGCTGAGTCAGGTGTGTTTCATCTGGAAGATCACCAGACTGTGCAGGAATCTGGCCTCCAGGACTGCAGTCTGACTCCCTGCTTTAGAGGCAAGAGGATACATCATGCATTCAAAAGGAAGATTAGAAATAATCTCAACAAAGATGAAACTGGTCATGAGAAAAGATAGAAAGACTGTAGAAAGCCTACCTGATACTTTGGACTGCTGACTAGCATAGCTAGAAGTTCTCGAGTGACCACAAACCCCCAGCTCCTCCGGCAGAGAGCCACACTTCCCCGGAGTCTCTGTGGACAAAGTGGGATTCCACATACACTGAGTTTCTCCATATCAGGGCTTTTGTTGTGATGCTAATTAAGACAATTTATCCAAATGTCAAACATCACAGTCCAATGTATTACAGGTAGGAAAAAGGGCAGGAAATCTTTCTCACAATATCACAGATTTCCTGTATTTTTATAGGAAAAGTGCCAAATTTCATGGCAGCTGTGAAAAGTGAGGTCCTGAAACTTTACAGTATCTTGTTAATGTCAACAAGAAACCGTTATTAGCCATTAACAAGCATCCAGTTACTGCAAAAACAGTATTTCCTGTTCCCTGCTTAACAGCACAGCAGATGGAAAAGAAACCATAAGCTGTCTCCAATGTCCAACAGATCAACACGCCATTGGTTTGCTCCAGTATGAAACTAATTTACTCTCATTTTTAATAGTTATTTTGATCCTAGAATATTCTACAACCTGTTTAATCAGACTTTGCTAAATTCCTGTTCTTTAAATCACACAGGGCACCTACCTGATTGTCATCTAATCGACTGACAACACAAACATGCAATATTACATCATTCTGCTCAATAAATAAACAATCAGGTCTAATATTTTTGTCTCATTGGTTTAATTTGGGTCTCTTTATCTACAATATGATTCAGTTTTAGAACAAATTTATGCAGAAATATGGAAATTTCAAACTTTCAAGCACCAACGCGGTGTAATCATACCTCTACAAAAGAAAAGGCCTGTCTTGCATGCCAACCTAACTTAATTTCATGCATGTTTCTAAAACACCAAGTTCCTCTGAACAAATGGCTCTGCTGACTAATTCATCAAACGCCCTAGACTACAAAGCCATGTGCAAAATCTGTTTGGTTCAGCTGGCCAACATGCGTATCGTAGTGGAGGAGTGTGAATGAGTTTAATGTCAGGAATGAAAGGCCTTGAGTGCTGTTTTAACAGTCGTGTCAGTCACGTTCGAGAGCAGGTAGCTGAAGTGGTGGAGCAGACACATGGCATCTCTGGCTCACCAGTGGTCTCACTGGGTCTCTAAGGGAACTGAATAATACATGAAAGAAACGCTGTTTCAAAAGCCTCCGGAAAGGAAAAGTCACAGATCAGAGAGAATCAGATGAGGAGAGAGAGAGAAAAACATGCTCTTTCATTAGATCAGCGACAGATTTAGAGAAAAACACGAGATCCCTTTTCTCTTCAATCAGCCTGATTATTACACAGGATTAATTCAAAATTCCCTACTGATAGCATTTGATTAGGAAGCAGGGTGAGTCATGACGATCAAAGCAAACAAGTAATCAACAGCCGTGCAAGCTGCACTCAGACAGCAGATGTCTCGGCAGAAGCACTTGAGGAATAACTAGTGCCAGTCTTTCTGGGTTTCATCTCCAGTCAACGCAGTAGGACTCTAATACTGCACAAAAGGTGAAATGTGGACATACCTGAGAGGCCGAGGAAAGGTTTCTGTGTGTCTAATCCTCCTCTCCTCTCTTCCAGTAGACTCTCTGAATCCCCCTGGATCCCGAACACTGTGGCCGTTGATGGGGGGCTGTAATTGGAATAAATAACATTTTAATCACCTTACTTCACTTTGCACTAGAGATATATTAACTAAGTTTACATGTTAGGGTTGTTACATTCAATTATATTTCATAAATGCCACTTACTTTAATGACTAACTGAGCAGTCTGGGTAAAAAAATATTTAACGTTTTGTTGCTCTTCACCATTGTACAATAATTTAATGTGAAATTTAATGAAGAAACACATTTGTTTGCTTGACTTTCTCTTATTATCTCTGAATGTGACTATTAATCTACAATACAATACTTTTCCTCCATAAATGATGCAAATAAAAAAGCTCCTCTGCCCACTGCTATCCTCTCCACCTTGTGGAGGATATTCAGCTTCCTTGATATCTTTCGGATATGCTGATTACCACTGAAGATGGTGTCAGATGCTACATATAACTGACAAAGAGTAGCAATAGCTGAGACACAAAGATCATCAAATGAAAATCTGGGAATAATGAAAAGGAGAATGAATTCAGAGTGTGAATGACATATATTCTGCTTTGTTGGTTAAAAATGTTCAGTATTCAATTAACATTTTTATTGCAGTTTAGTAATAGCTTTTTCTTTGAAAACCAAGATTTTTAGCCTATTTAATTTATGCAGTGATAGAAAAAGTGGCAAACTTAATGAAACACTGAGAAAAACCGTATTCAGTATTCGTCAAAATGTTTAATTTTCTTCGGTTTTGGCCAAAAATGTTGATTCAATCAAAAAAAATCATCAATCAAAATTAATTTATATAGTGCTTTTACAAAAACGTTATTACAAAGCAGCTTTACATAATTAGTATCAGAAAATTTTAATCAAAACCCAAAACCTGTTGCAAGTAAGCCAAAGGGGACAGTGGCAAGGGAAAACTCCCTCGAGGATGGAGGAAGAAACCTTGGGAGGAACCAAGACTCACATCCTCCTCTGATCAAACTACTGATAGAAATGTACATAATCAGTTAAGTCTGACATTGTGCTTTAGTGTAAAACAATAATGATATTAATAATAATGTTAGCTGCATCCATCTGGGGTCAAATAAAGTGCATCAGCCTGGAAGCATCTGATTATTGCTAGTCAGGAAAACATTTCTACTTCAGTGTAATTGATGGTGGTGGGCAATGATGAGGGTCAGAGGTTGGCAGAGGTACATATAGGTGAACACTGACTACCAGCAATAGATGTAGGTGAGTAGCAGGTCTGGTGTGGACCGCAGGAGGAATGGCAGCAATAGGTATAGCTGACCTGGTGGCCTGTTTATTTTGGTGGATCCCTAATCTCTGGGCCTTTTTAAAAGATGTTCATAAAAGCAGCAGAGAGCCAGTGTTGTGAAGGACCACAATAAAGTGGGTACAACCATGTAAAACTTGCTGTCGAGTTATAAAACCCATAAAAGTGTCCAGTCTACTGGAGGAGGCCGTAGAACAGAGTGAAGAGATGGGAATTGACCACAATTTGAAAAAGACAAAATTTGCCTATTGGGATCATTAACACGAATGGATCCAGCAGTCAGGAAATAAGACACAGACTGGTACTCGGAAGAAGAAGGAGGAAGGAACTGGAAAAGCTGATTTGTGTCTTGAAACAAAGACTAGAATTGTCCAGACTGCGGTGTTCTCTGTGGCTCTTTATGGATGTGAAAGCTGGATGATAAATAAGCAGGACAGGAAGAATAGTGATGCCGTTGACCTGTTGGAGAAGACAGATAAAAAAGTGGCGAGAGAAAAAGAAAAGAACACAAAAAAGCTTGATTTCATTGACTAGACTGAGTACAGCTGCCTTACACACACACACACACACACACACACACACACACGACTGCCATCTTACTCAACCAGATTCACAAATCTCTGCTGAAATTCTCACAGGTGGAGTCTGAATGCATAAGACTGTAGAGCTGTCAAACTACAGAACTGAAAAAAAAATCAGATGGGATCTGTCTGTCTGACTGAACGTAGTCTTAGACCTGAATACTAAGCAGTTGCACTCTGCCTCAGCCCACACAAGTCCTGTAGCAGGTTTCTGCATTCAGATGCAGTCACAGCATGCGCCTCAGTGTGTGTTTGTGTGGGAGTAGTGCAAGCTTCCTCTCAAATTCAGAGGATGCAAATCTGAGCACAGAGCTTCGACTCACATCACATACACACGCATTATTACATTAATCTGAATTATCCTCTGCCTACATCTTAAACATGAACATAAAATAGCACTGTTTGGCTTGACCTCTCAGCACAAGCAGTAATATTTGGACTTATATGAATATAAGTTTTATATATTCAGGATTAATACATCATCTATTTTCTACAGCTGTGCTAAATTACATGTTTATACATATACACTCAGAATGATTCAGTGCCTTTTTGTCATATTTAAACAGACTGTATTCAACTGTGTTTGGTAATAGTGTGAGACTTTGTTTGGCACAAATGAGCCCTAGACTGATGAGTTTTCATTTTAGGCTCTCTGACTTATTTTATTTAATCGAATAAGTGGCCCATTCAGTCAGATAGCTATTGGTTGTGATTTCAAGCATTTTCAAGCACATCATCCAAAATTCCAGCACTTTTCAAACCTGCAAAGTACAACATTAACAGCATTTCAAGCACAAACCCTGCAAATTAAAAATATTGTCTGATTACAAGGCAGAGCACTTTAGACTTACAATTATAGCAACATGATGTATTCCATTTCTCAGTGGACCTGAACCAAAATACTACATCTGGGACAACACGTATCAAAAGATATCAGAGAGCAGCTAGAGCAAAAAGGACTTCTGTCTTTTAAGCCTTTAATATTCTGCTCAACCATTTGGTAGAGCACCGCTGAGTCCCTATATCTTATTGAAGAAGATGTTGAACTTAACACAATGTCACTGTGCCATCTATACCAATCGGCTCAATGTTAGGCTAAAAACATCTACTAGACATCACTAGAAATGCAACATTTTCTTGTCTGAATGCAAACCAGCAATGTGGCCAAACCACAAGGAATAAACTGCATCAAATCCTGAAAAATCAGTTTAAAAAGTTAATATAAGAATCTTATTGTAAAATTTTTATATTTGTAGTTTATGTTCTGACTTTACCATAAAGTGACATCTTATTGTATGTAAGTGTAGATAAAAAAAACTGTGGGGTCTTTAAAAAAAATAACAATAAAAAATATTATAGCCTCACATCCCACCTAAAAAAACAACAATAATAATGACATTTCTTCTTTCTTGGTGATGAGGTTAAAGGGTTTAAACTAAATGCACATATTCCTCTTCTGTTTTTTAATCTCTAAAGACAGACACAGACTGTGTGAATTTAGTCTGTTTTTAAGTCTGAGTTGGTCGTAGAGGAAGACATATCAGTCTGAATTTGAGGTTGATCGGCTGACGCTTGACGTGCAGTGTGAGAGCTGCTCGATTAACGTCCCAAATGAGCTCTGAGTCAACATTCAGACAACCGGATGGATTTCTGACATGTCAGAATACACACAGTGAGTAGAAGATTCACATACGTGTCCTTCAGTTCTCTATGATAAATGGACAAACTGTGTTTTCCACGTCTTCAGAGCCACCTGTGGGTCCTTTTCTTTATTTGTGAAATATCAGCACACAGCTTGGCACATGTTAGCAAAGTTATTGGCTTTCTCAACACCACTGATATATAGGTCACCATATTCTGCGTCTGTGTAGACAGGACTTTGCAGAGGGGCTTAATTTCATGTGCAGTGTGAGCACCCAAATCACAGCCGCTCTGTCAGACTGACCACTTACAGTATGAGTATATAAACCACAGACTTTCTCTGTAAACAACAAACGATTCAAACATGCAGTGAGAGCTAACACCAAAGGGCACAATTTCCAAAATCACAGTGTATGCCTGACCTTGAGTGAACACTGGGGATGGGGCCAAATCAACTGGGGGTGGAAGTGGGGGGATGATATTGCAAATATCTATAACTAACACAAAATGCTGATACACAAATGGCCAACAGGAGTCTGTATGTTAGGATTACGCTTTGGTGATCTCATTAATAAGGCTTAATTAATTCCTTTTCTCACTCATCTCCACATCACCCACTCTTCCTGCTTTCTGACCAATAGTATCTCAAGTTAATTAATAATAATTAATGACAAAAAATGATCTAAAATTAATAGAATATTTCATGTGGAGTTTGAGAAAATTACTATTCAAACAGTGTCAACATTAAAATTAACACAGGCTTGAAATATGTCACTTCACATGTAATGAGTATATGAATATATGAATTATGAATATGTATGAAGACCAGTAAGCTTGTTCATGATTGTTGGCGTACAAGGGGCCATTTTAAGGACTCACGTTTTGAAACAGGGGTCTCCAGACATGAGGTGGGTGCTGATGATGACCTGCAACAATAGGGCGTAAAAAACAACTTTCAGACAAGAAGCAGTTTTCAGGTCATGATTTTAAAAATACCTGTGACATCAGAGCCCAGGAAAGACAAGAACAAATCAATAAGTATCCCAAATTAAATCTAAGGCCAGTTAAATAAAGAAACTAGGACTCTGAATCAATTTTGATGAGAGGAGATGTGGGTTGTGGTCTGTACCTTGAGGATGGAATTGTCTTGCCTGGTGTTCTTGGTGTCGTAGCCCTCCAGCAGACAGCGGCGTGTGGTGCTCCCCGACCCTGCAAACTCAGCCAGGTTCAGATCAGCAAAGCCCAGCTATGTCCAGAGAAGAATAAGAGCTGTTAGAAGATCAGTTTTGGACATTGATCCATATAAATATAGCTGTTAAGATACGGGGAAGCTGATCCGAAATCAGGATGTTGAACCCCTGGAGAGTCAGTGTTCAGCACAGTTTGATGACTGCTCTGCTCTGCTCAAGCTGCTAATATAACAGATGTGAGTCAGGTGTTGTGGAAAATAATCTGTGCTGGTCCTCTAACTGCTGGGATATTTGATGAATGACGGGAAGAACTAAAGAAAATCTACATATTACATGAGAATTTTTTTTATTGAAGTGCATTTATTCTGTAAGGAAAAAAAATCCCACATTTAGAAATAAATCTTTTACATGAAATCATGTGTGCCACAATTATTGGCACCCCTGGTGTTAGTACAAGACAGCACTTAATCTTCTCCTATAACTCTTCACAAGATGGGAGAATACAGAAAGAGGCATCTTCGATCATTCCTCTTTGCACAACCTCTCTAAATTGTCCAGAGTCCTGGGTCTTCTCCTATGCACTCTCCTCTTCAGCTCACCCCACAGGTTTTCTGTTGGGTTGAGGTCTGGGGACTGAGATGGCCATGAGAGGAGCTTAAATTTGTGTCTGGTGAACCATTTTTGAGTAGATTTGGCCACATGTTTAGGGTCATTATCTTGCTGAAAGACCCAGTGATGACCCATCTTCAGTGTTCGGGCAGAGGCCACCAGATTCTGATTCAAAATGTCCTGATATTTCGAAGAGTTCATGATGCCATGTATCCTTACAAGGTTCCCAGGGCCCAAGGGCGTAACTTTGGGTCCAATATTGGGGGGGTTGAGCTGTCTGCCTATTTATTTATTTATTAAGTCATTTATGTATTTATTTAACTTTCTTTGTATTTACTCTGCACATTAAACAATTAAGAAATTTTTGACATTTCTTCCAACAGTAACAAATATTTTACACTTTTAGAATCTATACGACACACCTAAATTTCTCAATTTTCCAAGTGTATTACCTTAAACCGTATGTATTTCATTAAACATTAAACTCTTTACTACTAAACACGTTTTGTATGTATTTTATGTATTCTGTATGTAATTTTTAAAAGTATCCCACAAAACCGCATCCCGCCACGCTTGAATTTTCACCCGTGACTGGATTTTCAAACAAGCCCAATTTGGCGTGAAAACCGCGAACCTGGCAACCCTGGCGCTGCTGCTTAGCTGCAACGGGTTGGGTGATACCAAGTTTTTTGGGGGGAAAGGGTAAATTACATTACCAAATGATTAAACATGCTAGTATTTTACCCAAAATTGATAATGAATAAAGAAAATTAACAAGTTATTCATGAAAGATGTTTTTGTAAATTGAAATTATGTGACTTTATTGGGGGGGTTATAGTGATTGATTCAGATTATTGGGGGGGTCATAACCCCCCTATCCCCCCCGCAATTTACGCGCATGCCAGGGCCTTTGGAAGAGAAACAGGCCCACAGCATCACCAATCCTCCCCCATACTTAACAGTGGGCATGAGCTGCTTTTCCACATAATCATCTTTTGTGTTAAGCTTACACTAGAGTGTTTGTTGCGAAAAAGCTCTGCCTTGGTCTCATCTTAGATGTTTACGTGTATGATTGTTAGTGAATTTCTGTGCATGCCTCCCAAACAGCCTGTTGGCATGTACACAGTGCCTGATGGTTGTTATGGAGACTTTGTGACCCCAAGATGCTGCTCTTGGATGCAATTCTCTAACAGTGAGCTTTGGAGAACTCTTTACTTCTCTTACCGTCCTCCTCACTGTGCGTGGTGGCGTCCTCGTCCAGGCGTGTTTGCCACTGTTCTAGTTGTTTTAAACTTCTTGATTATTCCTCTGACTGTAGATATGGGCAGGTCTAGACAAGTGGCGACATACATCTGCCTAACTTGAATGGTGTGTTCTCTTGTCTTTCACATGTTTTGTTTATTCATCTGAGTTAAAGGTTACATTTTTTCTACACTTTTCACCATGAGATTATGCTTCTGCAATGAAATTGAAATTATTTTAATGTTTTTAACACATCTTAACCAGGGGTGCAAATAAATGCGGAGGGCACTGTATGTGTTGATATGAAGAACATTTGAGCTGTAATGTAGATCAGATATCTCAGAGCAGAACAGGAAACACAGGATCAGCTTTTGCTTCTCATGTCTATGGACATTGTTCCATTTTATAATCCAAATGAACAAGATTATGGATAAATGTGCACCCAGATTATCTTAATCCTTAATATGTCCAGAATGTGCTGTTTGTTGAAGGGAGTTACATTAAAAATAAAAATAAATAAACTCATATGAACTATTTCAAAACACTGCCAGAAAAAAATGAAGCAGTGACCCAAAATATTTCAATTTCCAAAACACTGCATCTGTGCATTAAAAGACTAAATATGGCTAGTATCAGCGGCCAAGAATCTTTTTCAATGCAAGATGATGTCTGCCTGGAAAATCAGAGATTAACACCCAGACAGGACTAAAATGATCACAGAGGACACAGACATGGTGCTTTTGGATGTAAAAGAATAAAAAATAATCCCACATATACATTAAATGCAATCCAAAATAGACTAAAATTACCCCAGGTTCTGTATGGATGCTGTATTTTTTATTGTGAATTGGAGAACAAACTCATTTACCTTTGCATAAGTCTTTCCACCTTTCAGTTCCTGTAAGAGAATGAGTCAATCAAATCAGTACTAGCATGTTAATATTTAACGACTGGGTATCACGTCATTAGCAGTGAGTGTATATGTGATTGTGCGAGTGTACCTTTCTGACCGAAACGCGACACACGCAAGGATCAAGGACTCCTGTTCCAGCACTGGCACTCATCTTACATGGGAACGAGAACTTCTTTTTCCAGCGCACACAATTAGCTTGGACTGTTTCTCTGTAAAAGATCATCAAACACTGTTATTAGGTTGCAGTGTTACTGAGGACAGGAACACCCACCTGGCTCGTGGTTCTCATACAACACATACACACAGAGACCAGCTCCATTGAGGCCAATATACAACCTATGTGAGCACAAATCAACGGCAGGCAGCTTGCTTTCTTTTAGCTTGTCCCTGAGGGAGACTACAGAGGGACTTCTCAGTAAAGTACATCCCAGTCATTCTAAATGCCATTTGATTAGAACTCAATGCCTCGAAACCAGTCATTTACAAATTCAGTTAAGCCTGGCTCACACTACACATAATGACATTTTGAGTGATTTTTCTCTCCTTGATCGTTGTTAGTCATAAAGGCACCCACACTACACCATCTGCCCTGTAACAACACAAATGTTCAGATTAAACACACCTGATCAACAGCTCAGCCTCAAAACCTCACTGAGTTTCTCATTAACTAGCTGTAAACAAACATGGTGGATGACGACATGTCAGTGCTAGTTGAGCTTTCTGCTCATGATAAAGAAAAGGATGTTAAAGCAGAACAGCTCACATTATAAAGACACTCAGCTCCACACGTCCACCTCACTCACCATTTAACCACTTTTAACTTCTGTACACACACACACCTTCAGCTCAGCTCAGCTCTCATTGGCTGATGGTCTTCAAGGCAGGACATCAACTAGAGATTAAGCTCCACCCCCACTACAGGATACTAAATATTCAATGGGGAGCAGCCCTGACTGCACTGGGAGAAGACCAGAGGAGTAAAGACTGGATTACTACATGATCATCTGGGAAGATAACTGTTTACGATCACCTTCAAATGGGTGAGATCTTTTACGACTGTCTGGAGGAGCAAATCAACATCAAAATCAGCCTTTAAGCTTTAAGAAAACCTGGGGTAATTAATTAAGTCACTAGCCACATTGAAGACAGAACTCTCAAATTTTCTCTGAAAATGTACTGGAGGTACTCTGTTCCTTAGCAGAAGTCTGTGGGAAGTGAGGTTAGTAAAAAATAAAAAGTTATTTTTTAGTTAATTTAACACTCCCGACCATGGGCTCAGCTGTAGCTTCAACAAAGTTCTGGTCACTTGATCAGGGGATACAGCAAATGTGCCCAGTCCTGGTCCTAGACATCTACCACCCAGCAATTTAGCTCGAACCTTAGTCTGACACACCTAATCCAGATAACGAAGACTTTCACAGTCATCTAAGTATTAGACTCTTAGGTTAGTAGGATTAGGCACCTCTGGCTTAGGCAGTTGTACCACTCCTTGCCATCATAAAAAACAATGTATTATTAAAAAAGTAAATGTGCTGTAATGTTAAAATAATGGTATGCTTAATATTGTTGTGCAATAAAAATAGTCCTATTTTGTATGGAAATTGGATAAAAAATATTCTTTTCTTTTCTTTGCCTAATTAAGTGATTTGTTGAAGGGGTGAAGCTCAAATTAGGCTTTTTATTTCTTACAGTGCACAGTAATCATATACTGGCCTGTATATAGGCTCTGATCAGTGAAGTGATGATGTTGTGGTACAATGGGACTGATGTAAATATTATGTTAATTGGAAGGTTTTAAAGAAGATTATGAGTCTGTGTGAGTAGTCAGGGGCAGGGAACAGCTCCAGAGGGTGTCGTAGCCATCTGGACAAAGCCTTTGGGAGAGAAAACTGCCTAAATTTCTGATTCTTATAAACATGCCATCGGTGCCAACACTGGACAACAGCCATCCTGCTACATAATCCGGCAAATCCTATTCAGCTGCAAGACTTAGCTATTTAACAAAGAGCTTAACAGGATTCAAGGTGTGCTCAGTCTTTAAACATTTGAGCCCATTATTCCCAGGGGTCTGATAACATCTTGTACAGGGGATAAACCCAAATACCAAATGACTAAGCCTCTAGCACTCAATACAAAAAAGAATGTCAAAAAGCAGCCAAATTCAGCAACTTCCCCAACAATCCAGATGTTATGGAAACCAAACACTGCAAAAAACAAATGACAATTTATTTTAAACTGAAAAAGGAAGGGAAAAATGACACTTCCCATTTACCAGCTCTGGACTTAGGCATGAATTTCTTACTTCACACTGCCACCTTAACTGAGACTGAAGCAGGGGTTCTCAATCCTGGTCCTGGATCCTGCAGAGAGCTCTAACCTTAATCTAACACACCACGGAAACCTGGTAGTGTTCTGATGAAAGCCACAATATAGGAACATCCTCTTGCAGAACCAGGTCAAAGGGACACTTTTCGGCTAAGTGTGCACTTATTTTATGCTGCATCATGGACTCAAAGAGTTTTCTTCTCTACAGCTTCTAATATCAGGTTTACACAATTCTATCAGCATTCCTGCTCACTGCTGAAATACAGTCTGCTGTAATTATGTGAGGACACCAGGTACAGAAATTTGAGCTGATCTTTCTGAGAATGTGTATGGTTCAATTATAGACACTGATAAACTATGCAGCCCTGCATCTGACATGTAGCTAGGACTAAGTGCCAGGACAGGACTGCACATAAACTACGGTACTCATTATAAATACATGCTGCCATACTAATAAAACATGCAGAATCATATCAGAATATTATGCTGGAATTAACTCGGCCCAGGATGTCACAGATGCCATGCAACAGAGGGATCTCTGACACTTTCTTCGTTGGTCTTGTGTTCTTTATAGAGGTTAACTGGTCCTCTGTAGTGCATCAACTATACTGTACCACTCACAAGAACCTTTAGCATCAATGGCCCGTGGGGTACCACTGTTATGCTATTGGGAGGCATTCAATGTACAAGAATTCCATTCTCATTGCCCCTTCACTACGGCAGCTCTAGAACATTCCACAAAGCAATGCTACCAACAGGTGAAGTGTTTCTCCAGACTGGTATGTCTTCTTTTGTATCTTCAGCTTCTTAATGGTTTGTTCATGATTCTTGTTGTTCCCCTTTGGCATCAACGGTGCATAGGGCATCAAACATTATGAGCTTGGAAGGCACTCAATGTGTCTCCTTCATTACAACAACTGTAGCACATCCCACAAAGTTAGCAGCTGCTGAGATGCTGTCTCCACCATGCTTCACCTGGTACACTATTCTGCTACAACTGACTGGTGTGCTCACTGGAGCAAACCCTGCGACATCCCAGGCTGAGTTCATGCCAAACCAGGGGTGGTCATAATGTTCTGAAATGACTGTGTATGAGCAATATTATTTTTTGTTACAGTCTAGTAACAGTTGAACATGCTGTTCAGCTCCAACAAAATCTAAAATAAACGTGAAGATGACAGAAAAAGGATAAGAACCAGGTACAGAGACGGTGTCAAACAACAAGCTTGTAGTCTGATTTCCATATCTGGAATATACGCTGTTGCCATGGCAAACTCAGTCTAGCCAATGGGGGTAGTGTCGTGGTGCTCTGAGTTCCTCTCCTCTGCACTTGACTCATCTCTGGCTGACATACTTTAGCATCTTCACGAACACAGCTCTCCTTCAAACGAGAGTGGGATGGCTAAAAGGGAAAACAAGCCCTGCCAAAAAAGATCTGGGACACACGGTCACATACATGGAGGAGAGTTCAGTATCAGACACACAGGCATAAATACATCATCACTATGTGATGTCCTCAGTGCATTAAGGCTTATAGTCTCATCTGAGTGTTTGATGAGAGCAAAAAATGTCACGTTGCATTTCTACAGTCCACTTTCTTCAACTGCCACACTAATGACTGATCAACGCAGGGCTTTCATATCTAAGAGCTAGTCCTTCTTAAACAGAGAGTGTTTACATGCACTTAATAATCTGATAATGATGAGATTTCTCTTGACATCCACTGAACGCATTTATATGCACTTGAGTTATCAGATTACTCAAAGCTCTGGGTCTACACGAGTCAGAAAGTAATCAGATTTCTGCTTTACACCCAGCCACAAAAGAAGAAGCACATCACATAACTGTAAACTGTCTTCTGCAGATTTTTGTAAACAAAGACCCACTTTATTGGTAAATATTGTTTTTTATGGCTTTGAATAGATTAACACTGCTGTTCTTACAGCTTTCCCTTTCTCACTGCAAAGAGAGAGTCCAGCTTTTTTTTTTTAGCAAATGTTTACTAAGCCTTGCTCAGACTACAGTATAATAGCACCAATTTTGAGGCCAATTTGCTCCTCCTGAGTATCACACAGAGTCTCCCAATTTCAGTGTAATCATAAACAATTATTTTCATAGATGATCTTGTAATGTGGGGGCATCTATAATCCAGTCTTTACTCCTCTGATCTCCTCTTAGTGCAGTCAGGGCTGCACCCCATTGAAAATCCTAAATTTAGATTCAATGTCCTGTAGTGGGGGGTGGAGCTGATTCTCTGCCTGAAAGAGCATCAGCCAATGAAAGCTGAGCTGAGCTGAAGGTGAGTGTGTACAGGAGAAGTTAAAAGTGGTTAAATGATGAGTGAGGTGGACGTGTGGAGCTGTATGAGTGTCTTTATAATGTGAGCTGTTCTGCTTTAACATCCTTTTCTTTTTCATGAGCAGAAAACTCAACTAGCACTGACATGGTTTCTGTCATGTTTGTTTACATCTAGACCACTTCTGTAAGGTTCTGAGGCACAGCTGTTGATCAGGTGTGTATAAACTGAAAGGTTGTAGTGTTACAAGGCAGATGGTGTAGTGTGGGTGCCTTTATGACTAACAATGATCATGGAAAGACAAATTAGTGAAAAATGTCCTTATGTGTGGGGTGTTTCATCTTTTCTTGAGCTTGTTTAAATCTCTCCATTTGGGTTTTCTACACACTCAGACTAAGAGTAACAGTAAGAGTATACATACAGTGAGAAATATGACTACTGAGTTAAAATCCAGCCATACTCTGATCTAAGAAATCAGAGCATACTGATTACATGACCACTGTAAAGATACAGGCAGAAATCTGATTATAATCAGATTACTAAGTGCATGTAAACACACTCAGAGACTGACAAAAATAATGCATTATCATTATAACACAACCTGTATGTTTTCAACAATTTGAATGATAGAAAATAAGCAGAGTTGGATAGTCAGTGGTGCAATTCACATCAACACACCTTCACCATAACCATAACTAGCACAAAAAACAAGCTGACTGCTCCATATTTTGAGACCCTCTTCCTCACTTGCATGACACACTAACATCCTGCATGCAAATAACCCAGTGAGCAGATCTGAAAATAGAATAAATGCTTATGTGGAGAACGAGCAATGAGAAACAAATATACAGAGAAGTCACTTGTTCTGAATTTTTCTCCAAAACGAACTCTAAAAGTAACAATTTTATTAAAGACAGCATAATTCTGTTGTGCTCTGCAGCTTATACGGCAAACCATCAACCAAATATACTAATAAATACTACAGCTACTATCTGAAAATATATTAAAATATATAGATATTTATATTTCACAAACATACACACACACACACAGAGTTTAATATCTTAAGATTCAGCATAGTTCATAATGTTCCTAGTCTGGACAATGTGCTTCTGACCATAATTCAGAGATTCGGAAATACAAGAAGATTTATTCATTATCAGATGACTTCTTCAGAAAAAGGTCTCAGAGCAATGTGCTTGGAGAAGATGCATACCACCAAACCTCAACTGGAGTTCTGATCTTGATAGTTTACTATTCTAATATCTAACCTTCATTAATCATATAAGTATTTTTCGAGTCGATGACATTTATAGTTTTTAATAAATTTAAGTTTTAACCAAAAAAAATCCCCCATAGAAATGAATGGGGCTGATTTTCAAACTGCTGAAACTCGGCCATCTTTAGAGCTACAGCCACAAAACCTTAAAGGCTTGGACCCAGGGCATATGTCTCTGGAAATCCAAATTTATAGACAGGCAGGACAATTTGTTCTCTTTTTATCGGAATTTAAAATTCACTCAATACAATCCTATGGGAGAAGTTAGAGTGCGTGATTTCTCTAGCATTTAGAGAATTCCGTTTGATTTGTGAAGAAAACTCTGTAAAATCCTTATACTTTCACCTAGAAACACAATTCTATCTTTAAATGGTAGATAATTTTGTCCTTTCTAATATGACAAAAAATGATAACGATTCATATAGAAGTTTTTGAGTTATGATGATTTGTTCAGGACAAATGCAGCCAGACTGCCCCATTGAACTCTATGTTAAATGTCACAAAAACAGAAACGGCATTTTTTCGTTTTCATGCTTTTTTAAACTGCTGGAACTCGCAAAATACTTGGTCAAAACGCACAATATTTAGATATTCATGATCATCAAGGGCCCCTCTCACTCAAAAACATATCAAAAACAATTTGTTTGTCCCAGGCATTGACCCTAAACTTTCTTAAGCGATGCAATCATAGGCAGGAGGGCCACAGTCCAGGAGATCCCAGACAGGCAGAGGGCAGACAGGACTGTCATGTGACTGTGAGCAATGCCATTATAGGCAGGAAGGTATTATCCATAATATTGGTTCAAACAGGGCAAGAGTTTTCAAGCCCTCTCTGTAGTTCCTTTAGGAAATGCATATTTAGTTCAATTTAAAACCCCAATTCCAGAAAAGTTGGAACAAATGTAAGTACAGAATGCAATGATCTGTAAATCTCATACACACATATTTTATTCACAATATAACAGGAACACATAACAGATGTTGAATTTGAATTTCTGGAAGTGTTCCTGAGCCCATGCAGTGATTTCCAGTACAGAATCAGGCCTGTTTATAATGCAGTGCCACCTGAAGGCCCTACAAATCACAAGCATAAAATTTTGACTATCAGTCTTGTCCCTTGTGCACAGAGGTTTCACCAGATTCTCTGAACCTTTTAATGTTATTATGTACTGTAGATTGTGGGATATTCAAAGTCTTCCCAATTTTCATCAGAAACATTTTTCTGAAATTGCTCCACATTTTTTACATGATTTTTTTTTTATTGTTGAACCTCTGTCCATATTTGCTTCTGAGAGACTCTGCATCTCTAAAATTCTCTTTTTATACACAGTCCAGTGACTTAGTTGCAAGTTGCTCCTTCAGATAATGTTTTCATTGGTACCACTTACTTTCCAGCCTTTTGTTGCCCTGTCCCAACTTTTTTGAGATGCACTGCTGCAATCAAGTTCTAAATGAGTTAATATTTTTTTATTAAATAGTAAAATGATATCTGATATGTTATTTGTTCTACTGTGAATAAAACATGGGTGTATGAGATTTGCAAATCATTGCATTCTCTTTTCATTTACATTTGTTTACATTTTACCCAGCGTCCCAACTTTTTTTGGAATTGGGTCTATACTTAATTACAGTCACGCTACTGCAAATATGTCTTAAAATGCTTTTGTGAAAGCATTTATCCTGTTGCTGTTTTTTAAACTTTACTATGAACATTGTCTGACTTAAAATTATTGGCTGTGTCTAAAACTATAAGATAGATGACTTTGATTTAGATTTGATTTATCCATCCAACCATCATCTTCCACTTATCTGTGTTCAAGTCACAGGGGTAACAAAACAAGTAAAGTAGACCAGACCTCCCTCTCCTCACCCACGTCTTCAAGCTCATATGGGAGGATTCCAAGACCAGCTGAAAGATATAGTCTCTCCAGTATGTCCTGGGTGTTTCCTGGGGTCTCCTCCCAGCTGGACATGCCCAGAACGTCTCACCAGGGAGGTCTAGATTTGATTTAGATTTAACTTTTTGCAAATGTGATTGCACACACCTCAAAATTTAACCCATCTGTGCAGTGAAACACACAAACACTAGTGAACACATAGGCCGTGAGAACATGTCCCCAAAGTGATGAGCAGCCCTATCCATGGCACCCAGGGAGCAACAGGGGTTTAGGAGTCTTGCTGAAGGGCACTTCACTCAACCTGCTCAGGGATCGAACTGGTGATTTTCCGGTCACAAGACCAGGTCCCTAACCACCAGGCTAAGTCGGCTGCCTGACTTGAACCCTTGCTGCCTAAGTAGGTGACCTAAAAGGCAGCACTGAGATAATGGAGGTATCGAATACAGGTTTAAAACACATTCAGTGAGAATCAATGCACTGCCAAAATATTGACAGCTTGCTGTTAACTCTTATGTATCTTTAAAAACTGAGTCTTTAATATAAACATTGAATTTGGACATGACTTCCTGCCTCAGTTTAGACGTTTCAGATACAGCCATAATGCATTAACAGACAGACAGATGCAGTTTGTCACTGGCTCAATCTTTTGCTGAGACATGATAAAAATTAAACATTGCTGTCTTTTTAAATATGCTGGCTTGGCTAGCCTAAGTACCTACTGATTTCATCTGCGTCATCTACAGCAACATAACTATTGTGAAGGCATTGGTCATAGAGGATCCTCACCTACAGATCACTATACTGAGGAAGGACCTCAGTGACTCATTCAAGTGTGTAGTGGTGTTAGTGAACGTCGCCCACTGTTCAGCAAATCCTACACATTACCTCATGTTGTTGATTCACTACTACAACACAAAGTGTACAGTTCATTGCATCCAAACAGATCTAAACCCATAGTGGTCATGAAGAGAGGATCTGTTAAATGGTTACATTGAAGCCTCACATTTCTATCATTTTGTCATCTGAGGACTTATTATCCAACAGGACAACCAGAGAAAAAATTACTAAACAACTAAGGCTGTTCTGCTGGACTGAACTTTACTCATCTTGTACATGTTTTCAGGTTCTAGATCAGCAAATAACAACATTAAATTCAGTCCAGTGTTGTAACTTCTGTTGCAGACAATGTCTTGATACTCCATGAACAAAAGTTACTGATTTAAGGGATTAAGCAAATAATCAAATCAACCTTTAATGATTTATGGTTTTTAGGAATGCCTAAAAACAAGATTATATAATCTCATTCCTTACTCCCATTGAAACAAATCAGCCTGTTGTATGTGCCCTGGCTTAAAAACAAAGTCTCATGACAAAACTGAAAACACATTAGAGCAATAAAAATAGTTTTTTTCACAGACGAACAGTTGTTTTAGATGTTTTGCAGTTATACTGACCTCATTCAGGACATTCATATAAAAACTAACCCCATATCACTGCCTGAATATAGCTAATGTAATATTTAATTAAAACAGTAAAATAAATAACAATGCATATAAAAAGTGAAGAAAAATGACATTAGCTGTAGCTACACAGTCACATGCAGTACCATAGTTATGTACATTCACACACAGTCACACATATTGACACATAGTTATACACAGTTATACACAATCACACACAGTTATAGTCACACACTGATAAATAGTTATACACAGTTATACCCAGTCACACACAGTTATACATACACAGTTATACCCAGTCACACACAGTTATACAGTCACACACATTGATACATAGTTATGCACAATCACACACAGTTATAGTCACACACTGATACATAGTTATACAGAGTTATACACAGTCACACACAGTTATACAGTCACACACATTGATACAGTTATACACAGTCACACACAGTTATACAATCACAGTTATACAGTCACACACATTGATACAGTTATACACAGTCACACAGTTATACAGTCACACACAGTTATACAGTCACACACATTGATACAGTTATACACAGTCACACACAGTTATACAGTCACACAGTTATACAGTCACACACATTGATACAGTTATACACAGTCACACAGTTATACAGTCACACACATTGATACAGTTATACACAGTCACACACAGTTATACAGTCACACACAGTTATACAGTCACACACATTGATACAGTTATACACAGTCACACACAGTTATACAGTCACACACATTGATACAGTTATACACAGTCACACAGTTATACAGTCACACACGTTGATACAGTTATACACAGTCACACACAGTTATACATAGTTATACACAGTCACACACAGTTATACACAGTCACACACAGTTATACAGTCACACACATTGATACATAGTTATGCACAATCACACACAGTTATAGTCACACACTGATACATAGTTATACAGAGTTATACACAGTCACACACAGTTATACAGTCACACACAGTTATACAGTCACACACATTGATACATAGTTATGCACAATCACACACAGTTATAGTCACACACTGATACATAGTTATACAGAGTTATACACAGTCACACACAGTTATACAGTCACACACATTGATACAGTTATACACAGTCACACACAGTTATACAATCACAGTTATACAGTCACACACATTGATACAGTTATACACAGTCACACACAGTTATACAGTCACACACAGTTATACAGTCACACACATTGATACAGTTATACACAGTCACACACAGTTATACAGTCACACAGTTATACAGTCACACACATTGATACAGTTATACACAGTCACACACAGTTATACAATCACAGTTATACAGTCACACACATTGATACAGTTATACACAGTCACACACAGTTATACAGTCACACAGTTATACAGTCACACACATTGATACAGTTATACACAGTCACACAGTTATACAGTCACACACGTTGATACAGTTATACACAGTCACACACAGTTATACATAGTTATACACAGTCACACACAGTTATACACAGTCACACACAGTTATACAGAGTTGTGTAGAATTGTATACAGCTGTCAGTGACGACAGCTGGATGTAAACAGTCCTTACCGAGAAGACTCCTCAGAGAAACCTCCGTCAATTAGCCGGACTTTACAGAACAGAACCCCGTTAACGAACGGGACCGAGGAGAGTTCGTCCAGTTCAAAGTCCACTTTGAACTTGAATTTCTTTTTCTTCATCATGTTGACGATGAGACTGTGCGCTCAGCTGTAGTCACAG
The DNA here is from genome assembly GCA_036984385.1 of Crenuchus spilurus. Lineage (NCBI taxonomy): Eukaryota > Metazoa > Chordata > Actinopteri > Characiformes > Crenuchidae > Crenuchus > Crenuchus spilurus. The sequence continues at coordinate 143,935 of BRDA01013031.1, read as the reverse complement.
AGCAGGACTGTGCTCATTGTGTCTGACAGAAACAAGCTAAAGCGGCTAACTCAGCTAGCTTCTCCTCTAACGCCTCCGTTATTACACACCGTATTATGCGCCTGTTCCGCAGCCTCCCAACAGAGAAACTACCGCGACCTGCTGCCCACCGTGCTCCTGTTTACAGCATGTGAGTGAGGATAGAGAGCCGCTTCTCCGCGCTCTTATACCAGCCTGTGTGCGCTGTATAACCGCCTTATAGCACGACAGGCAACAGCCAACGCGCATGCGCAGCACTGCCCACAGCCATTCCATCTGTCATTATAAACTGGTAAACCAGTTTTCTGAGATACTAAGTCATTATTTTAATATACTTAGTAATTATTTTGAGATACTAAGTCATTAGTTTGAGACATTAAGTCATTATTATGATGTATTAAGTCAATGTTTCGAGATAATAAGTAGATATTTTGAGATACTCAGTTGTTATTTTCTATCTCATTATTTGGAGACACTATCTTGTCATTTTGAGATGCCAAGACATAATCTTAAAATATTATCCCATTATTTTTTATATACTTAGTAATTATTTTAAAAACTAAGTCATTATTTTGAGATAGTAAGTTATTCTAATCTTATCTCAAAATAATGAGGAACAATGGTTTAATACCTCAAAAATAATGACTTAGTAATTAACTTAATATTTTAAAAGATAATTAGGTATTGTTTTTTTATTTTAAGTGGCAGGAATGAGCTTCCATATGTTTTTCTATTTATAGGTCTGTTTGTGTAAAATACAAACATGTTTGTTTTCCTGTAAGCTACTGTCATTTCTCCCAAATTTAGAGCATTTATTTGCAGAAAATGACAACTTTTCAAAATAAAAAGGATGTAGAGTTTCCAGACCTTGAATAATGTGAAGAAAACAAGTTCATACAGGTTTTAAATAATACTAATGTTTCACTGATCACTGATCTAAAACCTAAACAGTCAAACAAGGTTGACTGAACCAGCAAACTGATGTTATATTATATTATATTATATTATATTATATTATATTATATTATATTATTACTGCAGCACAACCAATAAGTTAAGTAAAATTCTTATGTAGCATAATAACAAATTACACCATTAAATATGTTTAAAATGTATAATCCCACAACTATTATTAACATATTTAATCTTTGCAGTGTTTTTTGACAGAACAACTAAAATCCAGGGCAATCCTGGGAAATCTTTGTCAGTTAAAACTGTGAACTCTAAAAATAAATAAATAAATAAATAAAAAACTAGAAGCTAAACCAGACAAACTGGAACTGTTTACATGCAGGTCTTTGACATTGATAAAGTCTGTCAGTCCACATCTGGGAGATTTATTCCTTCCTTATTTTCTAAGATTCTTGCATCATAAACCCAGTAAATAAAACTTAAAATACACTAAATTAAACATTTCAGCAATGTTCTCATTCAGGAGTTGATGCAGCTGGTAACATCTGATTTAACAGAGTTCTGAGTACAGTTTTAAATAAAAAGAGATGTCCAGTAAAATCAGCCGGGAGGCGGAGCTTCCTATGATTCTTAACAGGTTTAGTGGTTCCTGTTAATTAGATATTTTTCAGTAGTTTATGATTACTTTTGAGTTACATTTATGCTACATTCTAGTTTTGGGTGAATTTGACAGGTATTTATTATTTTAACCATGATGCTCAGTCTGTATTACTGATATAAAAATAATAAAGTGTTTATTATGAGCAGTTTTGGGTTAGATTCTGACAGTAGCATCCTGTAAAATGATGAGTAATTTAGAAAAATCTAAAACTGTTCATTCACATGGTTTTGTAACCAGTTGTTTTTGAATTTCAAATAAGGTCAATTTTATTTTGCATCAGATTTTTATACAGATCAAACAAGATTAGTTTTTGTAGGAACTACTTTAATTTCTGTGCATTAAAAAATCTAGAGTCAACTTAATTTTTAAAGAAGCGCCAATTAAAAAAAATTTATTGGCCGTACTTGGAAAAAACATAAAACAAACAGAAAAACTTGGAAACGTTGAAGTTTGGTTGAAGTGCTGATGTCTGAATAAAAACTGAGCACTCAAATTTTGTCCTGTTGAAGTCTGACCTCTAGTGGTGTAAACCAGAGTTGAGAGATAAACTTACACAAAAAGTCCCTTCAGGGTTGTGCAGCCCCAATAAAACTTGACTTCTGGAAGAAAAGCACTACATGTTTTGTGTTTGGCAGTAATAATGAACATGTGCTATTATTTTACAAATCTTAAACCTCATTTGAAGGGCTCTTTAAAAAAACCTCAACAGTTTTTATTTCATGTAGTTACTGTATATAACCCCTGAGGTTTGGACATTCAGATGGATCAGTGGGCTGTGTAACAAATACCACGTTTATTCAATGAATAATAATGTTTTTTATTCATATGGCACCAATGTACACATGTAACCTAATGAACTGCAGAACTTATCAGGAGCTTATTGTATAGCTGCACAGTCTGAATATATTTAGGTTTACTGCGACACCTGCTGGATGTTCCATAATATCACACACACACACACACACACACACACACCCACACACACACACACACACACACACACACACACACACGCAGAGAGAGAGAGAGAGAGAGAAAGAGACTGTTCAGTCAATTTATACTGTTTATATTTCAATATATTTTCTATATATTCCATTAATACAAGGTTTTAAAACATGTTCTGTACACATGGATTAAATGCAGTTTACAAAGCTTTAGTTTATTTCAGTTTGATATGATCCTGCTGTAATGTTGTGATTATTGAGTCTGACAGTCAGCAGTAGAGGGCGCTCTAGTATTTCTGTCACTCATATACAGGGGTTAGACAGTGAAATAATTTATTAGTATGGTGTTGTTGGGCCTCCTTTTGCGGCCAATAGAGCATCAGTTCATCTTGGGAATGACATATACAAGTCCTGCACAGTGGTCAGAGGGATTTTAAGCCATTCTTCTTGCAGGATAGTGGTCAGGTCACCATAATGTTGTGTGCATTGTAATATACTATATAACTGTGCTCTTACCTGCTAACTGAACCTTCACACTCTGCTCTTACTGGTGCAATGTGACGTTAATGAAGATTGGCCATCAGACTGGTCCAATTTAGTCATGAAACCTCCCACACTAACATGACAGGTGTTTCAGTTTCATTGTCTAACCCCTGTATATATATATATATAACTCATTCTTATAGAACTGGTACACAGGACATTCATATTACTGTATTTGCATGTATGTGTGTGTGTGTGTGTGTACAGGCTATACATTTACATTTGGCAGACACTCTTATCCAGAGTGATGTATCATAGTACTTTGTTTCCATTAAGAGTAGTACAGACAGGTTAGAGTCCAAACTCCTCTTC
>BRDA01013031.1:122363-135593 GCA_036984385.1 Crenuchus spilurus | reverse complement strand
ACACAAGAGAACTTTATGCAAATACCGTACGACACGCAGCCATTTGATTGGCCGACACCCCCAAAAGCCGCCACAACAAAAAAAAAAAAAAAAAAACACCTCCCCCCCGACCCAAAATTTTGGATGATCACCAATTTTTTTTTTTTACTTGGCCTAATTATGTTCCAGTTACACAGTAAATGAACAGGTTTTGTATGTTGAGCAAATAATTTAAAAAAAACTGACATTTCATCAGTGGTGTAAAAGTGTCAGACCACTACTTTGATGGTCAGTAAATTTTCTATAAATCTCATGCTTAGAGTGAGATTTCAGTGTGTTTAGCGTGAGATTTCAGTGTGTTTGGCGTGAGATTTCAGTGTGCTTAGCGTGTGTTTAGTGTGAGATTTCAGTGTGTTTAGCATGAGATTTTAGTGTGTTTAATGTGAGATTTTAGTGTTTAGCGTGAGGTGTGATTAGCGTGAGATTTCAGTGTGATTAGCATGAGATTTCAGTGTGATTAGCATGAGATTTCAGTGTGTTTAGCGTGAGATTTTAATGTTTAGCGTGAGATTTTAATGTTTAGCGTGAGATTTTAATGTGTTGTGTCAGATTTCAGTGTGTTTAGTGTGAGATTTCAATGTGTTTAGCATGAGATTTTAGTGTGTTTAATGTGAGGTGTGTTTAGCGTGAGATTTTAAGGTGTTTAGCGTCAGATTTCAATGTGTTTAGCGTGAGATTTTAATGTGTTTAGCGTGAGATTTTAATGTGTTTAGTGTCAGATTTCAGTGTGATTAGCGTCAGATTTTAGTGTGTTTAATGTGAGATTTTAGTGTTTAGCGTGAGATTTCAGTGTGATTAGCGTGAGATTTCAGTGTGTTTAGCGTGAAATTTTAGTGTTTAATGTGAGATTTGTGTGTTTAGCGTGAGATTTCAGTGTGTTTAGCGTGAGATTTCAGTGGGTTTAGCCTGAGATTTCAGTGGGTTTAGCCTGAGATTTCAGTGTGTTTAATGTGAGATTTTAGTGTGAGATTTCAGTGTGTTTAGCGTGAGATTTCAATGTGTTGAGCGTGAGATTTCAGTGTGTTTAATATGAGATTTTAGTGTTTAGCGTGAGGTGTGTTTACTGTGAGATTTTAGTGTGATTAGCGTGAGATTTCAGTGTGATTAGCGTGAGATTTCAGTGTGTTTAGCATGAGATTTCAGTGTGTTTAGCATGAGATTTCAGTGTGCTTAGCCTGAGATTTCAGTGTGCTTAGCCTGAGATTTCAATGCGTTTAGCGTGAGATTTCAATGCGTTTAGCGTGAGATTTCAATGCGTTTAGCGTGAGATTTCAATGCTTTTAGCGTGAGATTTCAGTGTGTTTAGCGTGAGATTTGTGTTTTTAGTGTGAGATTGTAGTGTGATTAGCGTGAGATTTTAGTGTGATTAGCGTGAGATTTCAGTGTGTTTAGCGTGAGATTTCAGTGTGTTTAGCGTGAGATTTCAGTGTGTTTAGCGTGAGATTTCAGTGTGTTTAGCGTGAGCTTTTAGTGTGTTTAGCGTGAGATTTCAGTGTGTTTAGCGTGAGATTTCAGTGTGTTTAGCGTGAGATTTCAGTGTGTTTAGCGTGAGCTTTTAGTGTGTTTAGCGTGAGCTTTTAGTGTGTTTAGCGTGAGATTTCAGTGTGTTTAGCGTGAGCTTTTAGTGTGTTTAGCGTGAGCTTTTAGTGTGTTTAGCGTGAGATTTCAATGTGTTTAGTGTGAGATTTCAGTGTGTTTAGCGTGAGATTTCAGTGTGTTTAGCATGAGATTTCAGTGTGTTTAGCATGAGATTTCAGTGTGTTTAGCGTGAGATTTTAATGTGTTTAGCGTGAGATTTTAGTGTGTTTAGTGTGAGATTGGTTGTGTTGATGGCAGAATGTGTGTGTGTGCAGGTAGTTTTACTAGTTCTGAAAAATTTGAGTTGATGTTTGTAATGTGTCAATGTTTGATGCTACCAGCTAATCAATTTTAATTAACCAGATCAGAACCGCTCATGGGCCCACAAGAGGATGCTTTTGTGCAAGCAGGGTAGAGCTTCTTGTAGTACAGATGACATTTAGGAGCAAAAGCATATCGGTCAGATGACTGAGGTCAAAAGATTTTTGTCAAAATCTTTAAGCTTGTGGAACAACAACAGCTTGACATGACAGATTTGGTTGATGTTTTGCAGCTTTCCACTGTAATGGAGTTGCTGGAGGGGTCTTTTTATGGAATGGACCTGCTGAAGCTGCACTCAGTCACAACTAAGCTCCTCGACCGGGTCGACAACATTGAGAGGGTGAGTGTGAAAGGTAAAATATTTCTTCAGGTAAACTATTTAATTGGAATAGAAGTGATGGAAGTTCTGCTGTCATACTACTACATTCTCCTGAGGCCTCATTCACACCTGTGCATCTCAGGTGATCTGATTACAAATGGTTTAAAACTTTCCTGTCACCTTTTAAGAATGTTGCTGAACATTCTTTTAACGCTCTGTTAGCTGGGACTGTCCCAGTTGAGTAATCAAATATTAGGTCTGGGTCTACACGAGTTTGACAGTGATCAGATTTCCGCTTTACAACCAGTCAGTAAACTCAAAGGCTGGTAGACGCCTGATCTTGGATCAGAATCCTCTGTATTTGTAATGGTCCTCATCACTAAAAGATGAGACTCTGAGTGAAGATGGACATCATGGGGTGATGTGACAAAAACTGGGCTATTTAGGTGACTACTGAGTTTTAGTGTTTGTTAGCTGTAGCACCTGCTCTAATGAGCAAAAAATTAGACTCCAAACTTTCTTTGGCTGATCGGCTACATCTGAGGTACGTGGAAAAGTGTGTAAATAAGATTTCTGAGTGAACCATCTGTATATGTGACTGTTTCTGTAGCGTCCTAAAGGTAACTTGTATGTTGTTGCAGGACTAAGTGTTTGGAAGATGCAGATGCTTTATGACAGAACGCAGTAGAGTAGCGACGTTCTGATCTTGTTTTGTCTGCTTGTCTGTAGATAATGTCTCAAAACCACACGACTGTGAGGCCTGAAACAGAAAGTGTGATACTTACAACACAAATAGGAGACTCATCCACCTTTACTCCTCCAGCACGGCAGGAGAAGAGGAAGAGACTCAGTGAGCAGAATGAAGAGGCTGCGGCTTATCAGCATGCAGAGGTGGGCAGATCCTTGTACAATTATACAGTCATATCAGAATACTATGACCACCCTTCATAGATGCTGCCTCCACCATGCTTCACCTCCTACACTATTATCATGTACATCAGTCACATCACTTTGTCCATGATGATGGCTTTACACACTGATACAACTGACTGGTGCTCACAGCAGTAAATCCTGTCACGAGACATCTGTGATGTCCTGGGTCAAACCAGTGTGTCCAGCAGCTCTAACACACCACCACCACATCAGTGTCACTGAGAATGATCTACCAGCTCTGACCATTAAAGAACATAAAGTGTACATAGAAGCAGATGGACTACAGTCTGTACAAAGTGCACCTGTATGCTCAGTGGAGCTGATATTGACAGTAAGTGTAGAGACAAGGAGGTGGTCATAATATTGTGATACGACTACATTGTAAGCAGTTTGTTCTGAACTCTCACAAGGACTCATTTGTGCAGGATAAATATGAGGAGAGGTTTGTGGGAGGTCTGCTGAAAAGAAGGAGACAAGAATCAGAAGATGCTGTCAAGGCCTTACGAGAGCAGGAACGTCATGGGAGGGAGCAGAACCCAAAGATGATCGTGAGGGGGATCACATACTACAAAGCGGACCCAGTGGATGAGGAGGAAGCAGAGGAGAACTGTAAGCTGAAAAACAAAATAAATCCCGTATTTGTAATTAAGTAGATTTAATTAATTCATAACAGAAAAACAATAGAACAAATATAGTATATTTAAGACTGACTGATACTACCTCGGGGGGCACGGTGGCTTAGTGGTTAGCACGTTCGCCTCTCAGCGCTGGGGTCTTGGGTTCGATTCCCCATCTGAGCGGAGTTTCCATGTTCTCCCCGTGTCTGCGTGGGTTTCCTCCGGGGTCTCCGGTTTCCTCCCACAGTCCAAAAACATGGAGGTCAGGTGAATTGGGTACTCTAAAAAAAAAAAATTGTCCGTAGGTGTGTCTGTGTGTGTGTGTGTGTGTGTGTCACCCAGCGATGGACTGGCGCCCTGTCCTGGGCTTTGTTGAATAGTGTAATGCCCTGCCCTGCGCCCAGTGAGGGGGTGGGGGACTAACCGCGACCCTAATAAGGATTAAGCGGGTGTGATAATGAATGAATGAATGAATGATACTACCTCCACCATGTTTCACTGTTACACTATTATCATGTACATCAGTCACATCACGTCCTTTGTTCATGAGGATGGTTTTACACTCTGATACACCTGACTGGTGCTCACTAGGGCTGCGAATCTTTGGGAATCTAACAAATTGATCCAGAATCAATTCTTGGGGTCACAAATCGATTTTTTCCCGATTCTTTCAAACGAAATGAAATACTTTACCGTTGCAATCTCTGCAAATCACATGAGTCACGTCAAGCCCTTTCTTACCCGGGCCAGGTTGACGGTAAAATCCAAAGTGTTTCCAAATGGTTGCTTTCAAAGACCGCAGCTTGGCTTGCATGCCTGTACATAGCCCATGTTGCTTCCTTGTTATGCCTAGCACTACGGTGGCTGAGAAGGCACATCCGCACCCGCAAAAAAAAAAAAATTTTTTGAAAACGAGAATCGATTCTTAATCGTTCAAAGTTAGAAACGTGATTCGAGCTCGAAGCGATTTTTTCCTGCACCCCTAGTGCTCACTGCAGTAAACCCTGTCACATGGCATATTGGGCCAAACCAGGGGTGGTCAAGATGTTCTGATATGACTGTACTTCATATGCTGTTGTGAATATTTTACGAACTTTCTGATAAGCTGATTTTAGGAAAAATAGTTTTTAAAGGTCTGTAAAGCTGGCTTTTGGCTCAGGCTGCCATTTGATGGTCTACCCTTTACCTCCTCTCATTGTCATGCTTAACTGCCATAAGCCCTTATGGCCTGTTGGTGTTTGTGTGGGAGGGTACATATCTCAAAAATGTCTCAGGTTCAGTGTTCTTATCGAGAATAGTGTATAACTTACGGCCGGACACCGGTCCTTGCTTTGGGAAAAAACAATAATATACTAAAACAGCTGTGAAATAATGACGTTCTGTTGTTTGGTTCCTTCCTGTAGTGTCGGAAGATGAGAACCACAGCGGAGATGTTTCTGTAGATCTTTACACAGAAGAGCAGCTTCTTCGTCCCAATGCTCCTGCCTTCAGACCAGTGATCAGAGCATGGTCAGTCCCAGCTAAACCTAAATCTCAGGATGGAGAAGCCACACAAAGTGAGTCAGAATCTCAAATCCAACACTCTGACTCTTCACTGCCTGTCAAGATGAAAAAGCTTGATGGTCCAGCTTCTGTACTGACAAGAACCTCAGAATCCAAGACAGAGAACTCTACTGAGCTCAGAGGTTTTCTGACACCTGCTACCAGACCGCCAGCCCAGACCACTTCACAGAACATTACAGGAACAAAGGAAGAACCAGAGGAGAGGAATTCTGCTCAACTAGCTCAGAACATCCTGGCCAGGTCATCTAATCCGAGTCATATAAAGCTGAAGGAGTCAAAGCTGACTGTTTCTGACATGATGATGACCACTGTTGAGCAGAAACACAGCACAGGAGCCCTGGAGGACATTGTTAGAGAACCAGAAAACACACAAACACCAGTACCATCAGCAGCCAGCAAGAGACTGGAAGCTTCTTCCACCACTATCACAGATAACACGACTGGCACAACAGCCACTACCACAAAATCTCAGACTTCCAAAACATCTGTTTTCACTACATCACATGTCACAAAGAGTGAGACTGAGTCCAGAACAGCAGCACCTACGAGCATCCATGGACCAACAACTACCTCAACAGTACCTCTGATCTCCACCATCACCACTATAACCACTGCTACCACCAGCAAACCTGCCAAACACAAGTACAGCATCAGCTGGGATGAAGAAGAGGAAATGCAAACAGCAGAAGAGGTGGAGCCAAGGATTGTTAAAACTGTGGTGGAGGAGAGTTTTGAGGAGAAACCTCAACGACGAGGTAAGCTAGGGCTGTGATGTTCCTCCACGACTCCTTGTGGACTTCTGAGAAAAAATTCTTGTCAGATTGTCAATCAGTTCAAAACACACAGATCATCAAGCACAATCTATTAAGTATCTGTGTATGAATAAGTCACATTAATCATAATATAATGTCAGGTTTGTATATGCCTAAATGTTGGCACTCCCTTCACCATGTTTCACAGATGAGATGTTTTTGGATTATGTATCACACTTTTCATGGTCGATGTTAATTCATTACCCTGATACAAACTGCACCCATGAAAATCCATATTACCAGAAGTCTGCAAGCATATTTTTTTGCAGTATATGAGCTACTTCCTGCTTTCTGGAGGTCAGAATCAGATTTTTCAGGAAAGTATTTGTCACTGGTTTCTCTCTAGTGTTATATACTATATACAGTACCAGTCAAAAGTTTGGACACATCTCGTCATTCAATGTTTTTATGTTTTTCCTACATTGTAAATGAACACTGAAGTCGTCCAGACTATGAAGTAACACATAAGGAATCATGTAGTAAACTTAAAAGTGTTAAACAAACCAAAACATGTTGACAACAACGGATGTCTAAGACACATTAAGAGGCAAGAAATGCAAGTAATGAACTCTTGACAAGACTATCACATAAAGCTGACTGAGAAAATGACAAGAAAGCTGCCATCTAAGCAAGAGGTGCCTACTTTGAAGAATGTAAAATATAAAACATATTCTGGTTTGTTTAACACTGTTTTGTTTACTAAATAATTACAGATGTGTTTATTCATAGTTTGGATGACTTTAGTATTAATCTACAATACAGAACATTTTTAAATCATGAAGAACCACTGAATGTCCAGAAGGTGTAACTTTGACTGGTACTGTACAGGTTAGAGACAACAAACAATATGCAGTAAACAATACACAGTATATACACTGTACAGGGACAATGTGCCTATAATTGCAGAGGACACAATACATGAGCAAACATACTGATTCAATTAAAGAGAGGTAATGTTGATGATGGTGCAACAACAGGAGTGTATAACAAGTTTTGGGAATGAATGATGGTGTACAGTGGTAGGATGAGTGTAATAGCTATTGGTGAAAACCAGTCCTAGCTCTAGACTAGACCGAGGGGAATTGCAGGGCCTTCTGAGAAGGTCTAAACATTTAGAAAGAAACCCATTAGCATCCTGGTCATCCATTTGGTAGACATTATTTAAGTCACTATATTTTATTGTAGTAGGTGTTGAACTTAACACAATGTTATTGTGCCATCTCTACCAATCGGTAGAGGTATTAGGTTAAAAACATCCACTGGAAACAATTTAGATGGACGAGAATTCAGATTTGGACAGTCTGAACATAGTCGTAGTAAACAGGGCTCTGTAACACCTACCTGAGGAGAGGAAGCGAAACAGGTTGTGATGGCTAAGTCAGGAGTCGGTTTCCTAGTTCTTGAGGAGTACAAGTCCTGAATGGAGTACCAGACTTTTTCAGCTCTAGTCTGTTTCTGTGCTGTCGTGTGGCTGCTCTGAACCAGACTGTGATGGATGAGAACAGAATGGATTCAATGACTGCGGTGTAGAGCTGGCACAACTGTCCACAACAGCAAATTCTTTTCTGGTCCAGCATTGTCTGTATTGGCAGCTTGACACTGGTGACCAGGACCTATTTCAGTTTCTCTTCTCTTGAAGTACCATTTCAGAGCATGTTTGAGAAGGCTTCCGTCCAATTCAAGAACAATTATATGCAAGCATTTGTTTAACGAAGGTCAAAATCCTGATTCTCCTACAGTTTCCTGCATGACGAATACACGCTATTACCTTCAAAGGCAGAAGCCAGTATTTTCATCAGTTACTCAACAAACTGTTTAAGAGTTAAAATATGCTTTATGGCATAAAGTGAGTAAACAGAACTGTGGACTGTGTTTGCAGGGGAATGCAAGGACACACTGGCCACAATTTCAGACCCCATCACACACAACACATATGGCCGCAACGAAGGAGCGTGGATGAAAGACCCACTGGCTCGTGGCAACAAGATCTACGTCACTAACAACTACTATGGGAACCACTTGCTGGAGTTTCAGAACATGGATGTTTTCAAACAAGGTACTCAAGTTATGTTCTTATCACAAACATCCGTTCACATGTCCACGAGTTAATGTGTCGTGTGTTTCCTTCCAGGACGCTTCACCAACTCCTATAAGCTGCCCTACAGCTGGATTGGCACTGGCCACGTAGTGTACAAAGGTGCCTTTTTCTATAACCGGGCCTTCTCCCGTGACATCATCAAGTACGACCTCAGGCTGCGGTATGTGGCGGCCTGGACCATGCTGCACGATGCGGTGTTCGAGAACGATGAGGTGTCGTCGTGGAGGTGGAGGGGTCAGTCGGATATGGAGCTGGCGGTGGACGAGAGCGGACTCTGGGTGATCTACCCGGCCCTGGATGACGAGGGCTTCCTGCAGGAAGTTGTCGTCTTGAGCCGACTGAACCCGACCGACCTGAGTATGCAGCGCGAGACCACCTGGAGGACCGGACTCCGGCGCAACCGCTACGGAAACTGTTTCATTGTGTGTGGCGTCCTGTATGCTACAGACAACTACAATCAGCAGGACAACAATCTGAGCTACGCCTTCGACACTCACACCAACACTCAGATGATCCCTCGCCTGCCCTTCAGTAACAACTACACCTACATCAGTCAGATGGACTACAACCCCAAAGAAAGGGTGCTGTACGCCTGGGACAACGGGCACCAGGTCACATATAATGTCATATTTGCATATGTAGACCCCCTTTAGACAGGGACGTTGTATTACATTGTACAGAATTGAAGCACATGGGGTTGTAGAGCAATCCTCTCAGCATTTCTGAGTAACTCTCATTTAGGTCATTGTGTTATACCTCTTATGGGTGCTTTTTAAGGTACAAAGTACTTATTTGGCTCAACAAAAGGGTACAGGTACATGTTCACAGTAATAAACAGCACTGAAAATGTGCATTTTGAGGAATTTTAACCAAATGTAAGACTTATTTGTACATGTTAATTAACATCTGCTGTAGTTCAGACCCAAAAAGCTAACAACTGGAACAGCAACCGGATATTTCCTCACAACCATTTGTCCATATTTAAAGATTTGTTCGAGGCAGAGCTCATTGCAGAGTTCTATAATTCAGTCAGTATGTCTTATTAGCTGAGGTAAACTTATGTTTGCACTATGAAAACGAGTCAAAATGCCCATAAATATGGGATCTGGTAAAAGATAAATATGTTTTCTATCCTGTGATTATAAGAGATCATTGTACATACTGTAATATTGTCATAAGCTGAATTATAGGCTTGATGAATGTAAACTTGTTAGATGATTTTTACTGAAACATCCCTAAAAAAAACTTTTAAATGGAAGCTGTCAATTAAAAAAACAGAAATATGACATTTATTTTCCATTTCTTATGGTTTCCTGCAATATTTGTGTAGATTTTAAAGAAGTTTCATACGTGACTGTTTTTGTAAAGCACTTCTTTTTGTTCCTTTTGTCAGACTGAGGCAGACAAAAGCCCCGGACTGCAATAAAATGTCTAAACCATCTGCTGGTTTTCACTTTATGCCACAGGAAGACATATATTACTGTTTTCTTATTGAATGCTGCATCGGGTTACAGCAAACTGTCACAGATACCCCTCAATTATGGCATTGGGTAAACACCCCCTCGCTCACCCCAAAATTACACTGGACCCCAAACTAAGGCATTGTGGTACAAAGTGCATCACTGCTTTGCATAACCTTTAAATAGAGCTTTTCCCAAAGAACCATAATCAGGACTTTGCAATATGACCACACAGCTTCTGTTTCAGACTCTGCAATACAAAAAGCCCACAGAGGACCTTTCACTCTCAGTCAAGTCAAAGAACAAAGGCTTTAAAATTTACTCCAGTGTTTATTCCTGTTCTCTGCACTCAACATTGACATTTAACAAGATGTTTTAGGTTTTAACAAAAATACAGGGAATGAAAAATAAACATTTTACACATTTTTTAACATCAGTGTCTTCAAATCTAACAACAATTTTCACATTCTGTCATTTAAAATCAGATTGTACACATTTATAACTACATGTGTTTTGTAAATTAACTATAAAATCATGTGACAAAAGACCAAACTGCTCAAAACAGGGCTGAGGAACCGAGTCCAGTTCAGTATGTGCATTTCTCTGATCTGACAAAAATAATGATCAGTTTCATCAGGAAAGTCCTCGGCTTTGAATGACTAATCTCAACTTTTGTGGCAAGGATTTCAGCTTGTAAGTAGGCAGAATACCAGCTGTGATGACATTCCTATGTGCAAACAGGATTAAAAAGTCCTGCTCATGTTGGAATAAATGCACATGCAGTTCATCTGATTTTATTTGTCTAAATCCACCGTGTCAGCCCAAAATCTGGTTTTAGCTCATCTGATGGTTTCAGTCCCGTCCGGATCCTGCAGACTTATTAAATGGATTATAATCACAGCTATGAGTACAAGTCATTACTACTATAATTACTGCAGACGTTTTAAAGATCGAATGTTAAATGTTATTAATACATGTAAATGTTTATATTCAGACTGATAACTAATAAATATAAATTATCTTTATATAATAAATTTCATTACATCACTGAGGTGGTGAAACATGTTTCACTACAAACCTCTCAGTGATAAAATCCAAACTGATATTCAAAACTTCACACAAAGCTAAAGTGGTAAAAGAGCCCAGCTGTGGTCTAATGAAGAGCAAGTAAATGCACATAAAGAGCAAAGATTTATAATAAAAACAGCTGATCTTCACACATTAATCTTAAATGTGTGAAGAGAGAATAGTCACTTAAGTGCACTTGAATAAAAGTGCAATACAGCAGGATGTGTGGAGCTTAAATAGATTTCCAAACTCAAAAGGTGGCAATAAAAACTAAAAACCTCACATAAAGGAGCCATCAGTGATTCTTAATGTTACCAAAACAGCCATTACACTGACACCTAGTGGCCTGGATGTATCAGTGATTCTGTACTAAACACTGCTGTGCGGGAGCAGCTCTGTAGATCACAAACTAGTTCATTCAGGAGCTACAAAGCTGCTTAATTCTTCATTTCATGCAGAAAAATGACAAAATACACAATTACTTTCAGAATTCTTTTCTGGTGGTTAAAATGATGCTAATCCAAAAAGCAAGAACTATCTGCTGGTAAAAAATAGTAAAGCTGAGCCGACCGGCACATTCATTACCTCTCATTTGTCACAAGTGATCAGAAATCATACAACATATCAAAATCATTCACAATTACAACGTCTGGGCAGAACCAATGACTTCTGATTAGAGAACTAATCATGTCACCAGCAGCCGTGTACGTTTACAAGCTGTGTAATAAAAAATCATAACTAATATTCTGTTATATGTATTAAACTTCTTAGGATAAGATTGCTGATCTGGGATCAGCTTTTATGCAGTACTGGCTTCAGATGAGCTGATTCTAGACCAGCGTCCTTATCAGTGCCTTAATAAACATCAGGCACTGAAGGCAAAGCGTGCCAAGTGCAAAGACAAAGCAAAATAAAACAAAAGTACACGTTTAAGCCACATAGTAACATAAAATCACCACAAGCCTTAACAGACAACAAAGCTGAGAGCTGTTATTGCAGTTAATACAGTTTCCTGAGAGAATAATGACCGAAAGTCAAGCGTTATCAATAAGTACATCAGTTATGTGGGAGAATTTCTCCTAAAAGACTGGAATGAGCTCGTATGTACTAATCCTGTGATGGTTCAGCTGAAGGATGTTGGAGACACGAGGGTGACTGAAGGTTCAATCCTTGGTCCCCTGCAGTTATTGGTTAATTACTCTGACTGAGGTGAGGGGGATTTGGGGGCCTCAGAGCCTCTTCATTGTACTCCATCATACACAGAGAGGCTGGGGCTGACTCTTTGGCCTTTAGCCTCTGATGTAAATGTACAGTCTGCACTCGAGAGGTCTGCTGAGCTGGATATTGTAATAATTTCCAAGTAAATTGGTTGGTTGGTAGTGGGTAGCACTGCTGACCCCCTTGTGGCAGGTTCAATTACAGGTCTGAGCAATCACTCAACACTATACCAATACGAGTCCTTGGGCTAGACTCCTAACACAGCCTACAAAATGTAACAAGACTGTAATTATTACTCAGAATAACAGTGAATGCTGTAAAAAAAAAAAAAACAATACTGCAATAAAGTGTCTAATAAATGTAATTAAATGTCTTAAGTGTTGTTACCAATCATGTACCATCTATTTGACTTTCATGAACTGAAAATGATGAGAAACAAACACTACTGGATCTGTTTACAATTAAAATAATCACAAATACAATCATTTGTGAAAACTGTACAATATTAGTAAAAATGTATTACATGAACTGTTAAGATGATATTAATAATAATAATAATAATAAAGTTTCAGTTTGATTCTATTTTTTATTAAATTAAGTGCAAAATTGTATTACATTTCATAGATTATGACATTATTATTACAATATCCAGCTATAAGACCTTCCCAAATGTGTCCAGATTTTGGGATGAATGTGTTTATTGTTGTGATTTGAACAAAAAGTTAACATCTCGTCAACGTGTGCATTGATCATTTCTGCAGTTTTGGTGAGCTGTACCCTGCTGGGGTTAAGCAGAACCCATCAGGACTCCAACAGGTGGTGCTGCCTGGTTGTTGGTCGGGGCTGAGTGGTAGTAAGAGTCCCTCTCGGTCTGGTTTACTCTCAGGACGGGTGGAATGCTGGAGGCCTTGATGTGCAGGATCCTGGTGTCCATGACCTCACAGTCAATCTGCATCATCACCTCAAACTCTTTGTCCTTAATCACGCTGTCTGTAACAAGAAACAGGTATTTTTAGCTAAAAACACAAACAGCAATTTGTTGCAAGAAGCTGTTGAGCAGATGTTCTCTTAAGCCCACATGTTTGTCATTTAACATTATCCAACGTCAGGCCGAGCCAGGCCATCTCACACATGGTCAAGGGTTAAGTGGCATTTTAGGACACGGTCTCCAGGCACATTTCCAAAGATGAGTCACATGCTGGCC
>BRDA01013031.1:99863-119863 GCA_036984385.1 Crenuchus spilurus | reverse complement strand
AAATGACCAGGTCTGATTATTTTGTCTCTTTTGTTTGATTTGGTTCTTTATCTACTTTTACAAGTTTTAGATCAAATTTATGCAGAAATCTAGAAAATTCTAAAGAGTTCATCAACTCTCAAACACAGCTGTATAAATATTACAGAAATGCGAGAACACACACACACTGGCATCCTTCTATTTGTCTGTGATGTTACACATTTTCTTTGCAAATTTTAAAGAAATACAAAATCATATTTACACCACTGTCCACTTCTCAGCTGTCAACCAGCCAAAACATATTTACATTTTGTTAGTTTACATCGAGAGTTGCAAAGCAAATGTTGCTAATGAACACTATAATTCAGTAGTCACCTAAATGGAGCTGTTTCCATCAAAATACATCACTGAAACTCTTCTCAAACTGCATCCAGATGCTAATTAAGGTCTCCAAAGCCAGTCAGTGTGTTTGAGATACATTTAACCAATTTAAAGTGTGAACTTATTGTGAAGTTAACATTGATAAATAGCTAATATTTGATGAATGTGATTGTAGAACTAAACATTGTGACGGGTTGACTAAAGCACTGCATTTTTATTATTAATTTTTTATATTGTTGGAAAAAAAGGTCACATTAAATAGTAAAAACTAACATCAGAATCAAACGCAGACTTCAGAAGTTAACAAGAGCCAGAAGACTGATGGAACAAAGTGTAACAGAAAATGACTGAAAAAGTGGCATTGTTCTAAAAATGGCAGAAGTAACAAAACAAATAAGAAGTCCCTTCCTCCTCATATGGTCACTGACAAGGAGCAGATTACACAAACCCAAACTAGAGTTACAGAACAGCAGAAACAGCTGATGGCAAACCTCAAATTCCTGATTTACATCACAGTGCTTTTGTTTTGAGGCAAACCAAAAGTCTTCTAATACGGCACACACACGAAAACCATTTATACACAGCAGGAAGCAAATGAATGCAGTATGGATTTGGAAAATTCTACAACAAACTGTACTACCAGGGCTCCGAAACCTGCACCAGAACTGCTTCTGCTGATGTTTTTACAAAATATAATATAGTTTAAATATATCTGATTATTATGGTGACCTTCATAACATGTTCAAAGACATGTGGTCTGAATATGCTAGCACACCACTCCAAATGCCTGCTACGCACTATCCAAAGGGTTTAGGAGGCTGATATTACTTCCTGAAGGAGCCCATTGTTTGTAGTTCAAAATCATTTGGTCAGGGTTGTTAAGGTTCTACTATTTGACTCCACTGTTTGCCAAGTGCTGAAGAACCAACAGAAGCTCTGCATTCCTTCCAGCCAAGATTTGATTTGAAAAGGAGATTGAATCCTCTCTACCTAAATCCATCTTTTCTTTCAAAAGCCTTAAAACCCCCACAAGACAGTTACAGCAGAGTTAGGGTATCCCAAGCCCTGTTTACATCTGGCAAGTAAGTAAATCTTTATTTCTTTTCTAGAACACGTCTTAAAAGCACTTTGTAATAAAACTCAACAAAATACAATACAACACAAAATAAAAACAAACAGAAAACCTCAGAGAAGCACTAAAATCCTCATCAGCATCATTCAGAAACCCGTCTCTGATTTTCCCTGAAACAAGCAGTTTTACCTTTTACGGTGTGCTCATGAATAACGTGATGAGCTCTGCTCTGATTGGCTGGTTTACAGCTGAGCAACATGCTGACGTTAACAGCATGAGGGGCATAAAATGTTTTGGAAATGTGAAAGCTCTGCTCTGATTGGCTGATTTAGAGCCAATATTAGCTTTGAAAAGCTGTTATAATTGTTTATTAATTATTTTTCTCCAGTGTTTACAGGGAGTATTTACTTCTGGAGGATCATGTCTCTACTTTAGACACTGACACTGTGTGGAAGAGAATTAAATAACGAGGAGAGCTGAGGAGAAATGGAGGGAGAGGAGAGAGAAAAGGTGCACAGTATGGAAGAGAAGTGTGAGAGAGAAGAGGTGGGTGAAGAGGATCAAATGCCACTCAGATGAACTCGAGACCTCAGTGATGAGAGCTAAACATGCTAAACACTAAGCCACCATGCCACCACTTTTAAAGATATTACTCAACACTCAAGAGCTTTACTTGCACAATTTAGTCCTATTTGTATCACTAATGTGATAAAAAGTTCTGCAATGAACACAATCAGATCATTAAAAGCTACAATGATGCCACAAGTGACTTGTTCAGTTAGGTGGAATAGCAGTACTTCATCATCATCATCACAATATTCAACATTTTCATGCAAAAAATTCTGCATCCAGCAAAATGATCTGTGGTGAAATGAAGACAAATAAAACAAACAGAAAAATCCACCTGGAACAGATAAACTTAACGAGCTGAGCTCATAAAACAAACTGATCCAAATACATATCAGAGCTAGGAGGCTCATTTGTAAACCTACATGACCTCATCAGCATCCGTCAGGCTAACCTGGATGACTTGCGCTCCTCAATCACAGTCTACAAAACAAAGATGTAGAGAGATGTCCACGGACAGGCCAGAGGTGTCTGGCTTGGGAACCAGGACCCAAATCTAATTAACCTCTCTCCAAAAACAACAGGCGTTCACTAATGCATCACCACAGCGAAATGTATCTGCTCGGTCTGAAGCAACCTGCCAAGATAGAGGGTGAATTTATAACGGAGTTGACACTTTAACAGAGCTCAGGATTTTTTTTCCTCACCATTGATATTCATTGCTGGCAGCAAAACGGACATCTTGGGTCTGCTTCCTTTGATGTGGCTGGTGGCAGGGAGAAGGAGATGATCCTGAAGCAAAAAGACAGAAAATACAACTATTACAAAGCAGAATATGCCAAAAGAAGAACAGAAAATTCACAGTGAAACACGTCCAATAGTGCCCGAATTAAGAGTAAAACCTAATCTTCTGACATAACGAATGACTGGCTAACGATTCAAGTTAAAAGTCCTTAAACAACGACAACACATCATAACTGGGGAAAATATGGCACAGCTACAGTCAATGCAGCACATCAAAGACTGAAGGTCACTGAGTGCAGCTGTAAGTTTGATTTTAGACATCCTCCAGATGGATAACACGGTTCAAATGTGGCTTCAGGAGATCATAATGCTAACTTCAAAGCTCCAAATTCACAAAAGCCTAGTATGCAGCTCCTGTGGGCAGGGTTATAAAACTCTGGCAAATCATATGAAGAGCTAAAAAAACAACCTCTATACCGCAAGGGTGGTTATTCCCACTATTATTCCCACAGTGACATAGTACAGAAAGTGTTAATAAGGCACTGCGGCCAGCAGAACTTCTAATATTAGGTCAATATCATTTTTGACACAACCTCAGTATAGAGACACCTCGTTAAACTTCCACTGCTCAACTTCAACAAAATCCATCACTGACAGATACAACCCCTCTAAACCCATCCCAAATCCCTTGTCTGTGCTCTTTAATAACTTCTCCACATTTTGTACGGCCTTCTGCAGTTACCAGGCTTAATCAATCTGGTCCACAGTGAGTACTCGTCAGTAGTGTCCATTCATCTGCAGTGACCTGATTCTACTGTACTTCTCTACACACCTGTCAAGTCCCCAAACTCAACACACAGGAAGGAACGAGATGTGCCAAAACACATAAGAGCTGTCATCTCGCTCTCACTAACTCACTGGTATTTGAGAGAGCAGAGGGAGTCTGTGAAGGATCCAGATGGAAAAAGCCCGTCTATCTGAGGCTGACTGGTCCACAGGGAGGTGTCAGAAATGCCGAGAGAGAGACGTGGAGTGGCATGTTATAACCATCTCATCCTCACTGTACGACCTCCTGCACTTCGGAAGTCTGTGGGAGTTCTCCAACATGTACCTCCTCCTGGTTTCTTCATACGGCCAGAACCAGGATCAGATCTGAACCAAATGCATAGCAGAGCACGGTCCGGCTTTAGACTGCAGCCGGGCACGGTCCGGCTTTAGACTGCACCGGGCACGGTCCGGCTTTAGACTGCACCGGGCACGGTCCGGCTTTAGACTGCACCGGGCACGGTGCGGCTTTAGACTGCAGCCGGGCACGGTCCGGCTTTAGACTGCAGCCGGGCACGGTCCGGCTTTAGACTGCAGCCGGGCACGGTCCGGCTTTAGACTGCACCGGGCACGGTCCGGCTTTAGACTGCACCGGGCACGGTCCGGCTTTAGACTGCACCGAGCACGGTCCGGGTTGAGACTGCACCGAGCACGGTCCGGGTTTAGACTGCACCGAGCACGGTCCGGCTTTAGACTGCACCGAGCAGGGCTTAACTGTATTATGTGGGGTATTGATTGTACTGGATGGTGACTATTGGGTTATGACTGTTATATGCAGGCTTTTAGCCTTTAACATCTGCCTAAAATGCCTCTGAGACGAGTTCCTGAACAATCTATCATTTACACCTGATTTTAATGAGCATAATCTCCATCTGAACTTAACCCTGATACTGAAGATGACCTGGTGTAAACAGGGTCAAAGAAACAGAAACATATGCACAAAACCGACATACTGCTCTCAGGGATGCTCACACTCGAAGCTTTGTGTTCTGGGATCACAGTAAGCCCACAATGTTGTGATCTGCTTACATAAGCCAGAGGGGAAAATCCAGGCTGACTGGAAAGGCTGAGATACAGATTCTCTCACATTAGATTTCAAACAAGGAGATGCCGAGCTCTGGCAGGAAAGAACCAGAGAGAGACTGAAGGGAAAAGGACCAACAGAACCCCACAGAGACCCACACCCAGCAACCCAGGAAACAAAATACAGGCAAATAAATGCAGAAAGCAAAGCTAATTAAGGCTGAATAAATGAAAAAGCTCAGCGCTCGATTAGCGCAGCAACTGTCCGTGAGCTCAGCATGTTGAGCACCTTCAGTTCAACTCGTCTTTATCTCTCCTCCACATCACTGGCACTCATCATCTCATAAAAAGCACCCGAGCTGCTTTTGGGAACAACAGTGTTTTGCTGCAACAAGCTTTTGGTCTCAACTCTTTCTAAAACAAATCCAAACCAGAAAGATCCGGTTCAAGTTACTGGAAATGGACAAATCACCCTGTTTTAGATTAGAAAGAGGTTAAATGGAGGAGTGCAAAGTTATTTCGTCACTGGTGAACATGCAAGTACATCAGGCATTTCAATTATTATTTCATTATTATTAATATTTCTTTATATGTACATGAGGGTTCTGGGGTCATTTCTTCTTTTACATGAGCTCCGGATCCACCGTGTCTGTGTTTTTCTCCTCCTCTGACTGAATTATCTGTTTTTAAAAGCTTATTCTCAGCTCGTCTGATCATTTTAGTCCGGTCTTAGTGATTTTACAGGCAGATGTCTATTTCTGGCTGCTGCTACTAGTCGTCTTTAAAGGCACAGATCCACCAAAAACCTTCACCAATCACAAACCAAACAATATTAAAGCTTTTGAAAAGTCACTGATAGTCTACTTGGTCTGGATGAAGATCTTTCACTCCATACCCTACCTGAGAGCGCCTAAGGGGAGGACAAATAAACTAAAATCCATAAGAAAGAGGAGATACCGGCTGAAAACAGACTTATAATCACAGCTACACATACAAATGAACTGTGATCATATTATCATTGTTTAAAAAACACAACCCACCAGAAAGCTCACGCCTGTAGTTATCTGATGTCTGGATATAGGAGTTTAAACATTGAGGAAACATGTAAAACATGTTAAAAAAGGTTAAAAACAGACGTCCTGATAAATGAATCCAACCCCAGAGGGCTTATGATGAAAAATCTCATCTCAGGGGTTGGGGGAGTTGCTATTGTCACAGATGATCTCAGAGCATCTCAGTGAAACAGGATGTTTGAGAAAACAGACAAAGCAGCTTCGTTGAGAAAACGAGTCCATTGTTTTCTGACGTGACTCAAAATCAAAAAATGTCCAAGTTCCCCTTTTGGAAGCAGACGGGTCTGATGAAGAGATCTGTTTGTTTGGGGGAGTATCTACTTACATAAGAAAGACAAATAGGTAACTGTTTTCAGATGTATAAGTCGTTTCGTTGTAAACATTTGACAAACAGGGATTGTTCAGACTGGAACACATAGTAACATGTAATATATTTCAGTTAGAGGACACCAGGGTGGGAAGGAATTAATGCCTCATCACATCATCTCAGCAAACATCAAATATTTCATATGACACTGGTTTCCTGATGTTTACTTTAAATTCAAGTGCAGAACAAAAAAATGAGCACATTTTCTCCAAACTGGGTGGAGGTGATCCCTGAATCGAAAGCAATTATCAACTTTCCTCCAACATTGTTCATGTCATTAAGAGTGTATAATCAGAAACTGGTACACCAAGAAATGAAAACAAGCCTGTATGCGTACATGAGGAGATCAGCATTAAAACTCAGTCCTAATGGTTATAACTGAGGTCAAATGTAAATCCATTGGCACTTAGGGGGCACTGCAGGTCTCCTGCTGTTTAAACCTGTATGTGTTTGTTTTGTTACAGAAACTCTCTCTCTCTGACACGCACATGCACACACACACAAATCTGAATCACAGTCAGAGGCAGGACTCAATGTTTCCCACCATCCAAGTGAGGCCATATGGTTCCTCTCTCAAGTAAAGGGAGTGGAGGGAGCCAAGCCCAGGTCCTGGCAGCCCAGTCTCAAAGGCTGGCGCTAGAAATATTATATATATATATATATATATATATATATATATATATATATATATATATATATATATATATATGAATGAATGTACGCATGTATATCTGTATGTATTACAGTGGAACCTCCGTTTTTTGTCATTAATCTGTTCTAAAGTGTCTGATGTAACCGAAATGAACAATAACTGAAGCAGTATTTCCCATAAGAAATAATGTAAATCCAATTAATCTGTTCCAGACACTCCAAAATATTAACAAAAATATTTTTTGTTTTACATACAGAAAACAATATGAAATAAATACAAAAAACTAATTAAATTGATAAATGAACATTTAACATTCTTACAGGTTTACACTCTGTTTTAGAGTGTGCTGGTGTGGTCCAGCCCACAGCCTTTGTTTTGTACAGCTGTTCTCAGACGCTATTTTTTTTTCTAGTTTTTGCTCAGTGAGAATCAAAGCCAGAGAAACAATGAGAAACAAAGCCAGAATGAATGACGAACGTGTGGGTGGATGCTTTGTTTTTGTGAAATTAACAGCAAGTCATGTGGGCATGCTGATGAAAACCAGGTGGATGAATGATAACTGGGACAAAATTTCCCCCCAAAAAAGTTGACGGTATGTATGTTTGCATGTGTGTGTGCAAACATGTGGGCTCTGGTGAAAATAGTTACTGAGTTAATTTCCTGCAAACTATAATCTGCAGTTACACTATAATTAGTATCTGCTCAGGTCATTTTAATGGGCAAGGAAATATACAAATTTGTGTTTCAGAGTAAAGTAAATACACACACACACATGCACACACACACACACACACACACACACACACACACACACACAGAGGAGTTAAATAATACAATACAAACTACAACTCACCCTGCGGAAAGAGACCACATAGAAGGTGTCTCCTCTTCGGTTGATCTCATCAAAGAAATGGCTGTAGGCATGGTGAGGGGCGTAGTACACCTGCAGCTCATTACCTGACCGTCTAAAGACAGAGACATAATCACATCTTTAAATAATATGCATGAATAACCTACACTATACACAAATCACCAAACCCCACATTACTGTCACATCTGATACAACAAATAACAAATAAAAATGTCAAAATAAAGTCGTCCTCTTAAATTCAGTTTAAATTTTGTGTTTCAGGCAATAAAGTGGATTTGTTGGTATGAACAGCATGTTTTTTTCACATAATGAATTAATAGTTTATCAGTTTTTACTGCATGAAATGGAAATCATCTGTCAAAAAGAATGAAATGTAGAGTTTTTTTTCTGTCACTGATCCAGTTCTGCAGAAATATGGCAAAGTAAACATGACCACTCAAAGTTTAGGGTCACTGATCACACTGAACATTTCCCATCACCGCACACTTTATTTCAGAAGCTTTTCTAGCTGTCTGACATACTTTGGTTGAAAAATAGATTATATAAATATATTACTGATTAAAAGTGTTTACTGAGGTTGTTTATGGACTAATATCTCCTGTCCTACCTCACCCATACTCTCCAAATGGATATATAAAGCTGTGTATGTGTAATGGAAAATTCTGTTCATCACCAACCTACAACGAAAACTTCATTTATTAAAGTGGTTTTAACAACATTACAAACAAACAAACACTTAGAACAACATGCTGTGCTTCCTGTGTGCATGTTGCTGTTGATATGTTGACAGTGGAACCACACGATCACGCTGAATTTGGCACAACTCTGGTCCCGAGACAGACACAACAGCTCAGCCAGAAAGCTTGATTTTCTCTGGCCGGAAAACGAGGGAATCGCCCCAAAGAAATAACATAAAAACGAGGGGAGGAGTAAAAATAGCAACATTACACATCCATGTTAAAGCTGAAGAGAGCAGCGCTCCTTTAGATAACTAGTGACACACCATCTCTCACTCCTACAGAAAACAAACTAATAAATGCTCATCAATAAATCAGGTCATTCCACAGCACTTCATCATCCAGACACAGGTTTACTCCATGAGATCAATGCAGCTGACTTACAGGCAGGTGGGAGAATCTCTGCCAGGCTGAACGTTAGGTATACAGGCCTGGCACCAAGCAAGAGCTGGAGGGAAGAAGAAGTGGTGCCAAAGCAGTTCAGAGGCTTTGCTTTATTGAACAGAGCAGGCCAGATGAGGGACTATGGCATTTTCTCTCTTATTTGAAGATTTTCCAGCAGGTGTCAGCAGGACCAACACGTTATGATGGCAATACTGGCTTTTCCACTAAGAAGTGAAGTCCATTAACACTACGCTATAGTTGACTGGTAATGAATAAAAAACATTGCATGAATATGTGTGTAGATGTAATATTTTATAATCATACATTATAAATGTCACACATTGGCTTCATGTTCAAGCTGTTAATGCTGAGCCAAGTTTAGGTGCAGAAGATTAGTACTACAGTTTAAACTGTGCACACAGAGCTGGAGATGTTCTGGTTCAGCTGAAAATGAGCTGTTTGCCAGGCTCAGAGAACTGCTGTGATGGTCAGTGAATGTTCTATGACAAAATGTGAAGTTCTTTCACATGCTAAACATGCTTTAAGTGCTAGGTATTGGGGGTGAACAGTAAAAACCGGACCAGGTGTGTTTAGTGAGATTATGGTTATTTAGAGAGCTGAAAAGTGGTCAACAGGTATTTAGATTAAACTTTTTGTCAGTGTGATTGACATACAACAGAATCTGACCTCCACATGTAACCCATCTGTGCAGTGAAACACACACACTAGTGAACAAATGTGCCCAAAACTGTGGGCAGCCCCATCAATGACGCCCGGTGAGCAGTTGGGGGTTAGGTGCCTTGCCTAAGGGCACTTCAGTTATGACCTGCCCGTGGATCTAACCGGCAACCTTCCGCAGCTTTATACTAGTTCTGAGAGATTAGAGTTATTTTTTTAATGTGTGATGAGAATATTTGAGTTTTCAAATAACTGCTTTTGATTAGCCACAATAGAACTGCCCGGGGGCCCACCAGAGGGCACTTCAGCACAGACAGGCTACAACATTTCTGTTACTGTTAAAAGCTGAGTAAAACATCTTTATCTTCTTACAGCTCTCTCCTGCATTGTGAGCCTCAATTACTTACATTTTCAGAGTGCCAGGCAGCCAACTAGAGAAGCTTACAGCTGATAGTTGGGACAAGATTAGTACAGACATCTATGAAGTGTTTCCCAAAAAGCCACAATTTAATTAAGGCAAACTCAAAGGTGCCCAAATTTTAAATGGTGCTTTATCCCTCTAAAATTGTACAAAACTAAACAAAAATAAACTATTATTTCTTTAAAATGTTGAAAAGAATGTTTGACTGTTTTGGAAATCAGTTCATCTTCTACTGACATGTCGACTGTTGAGGCCATGAGCATCACTTACTTTTCAGAGGAGTCTGAATACTGGACAGTCACAATCTGTGCCATCTCAGCCTTCTTACTTGTTTTCTGCAAATAAACAAGAGAGGACAAGTTCAACACAAACAAAAAAAGCACTGCTTTCATACAACTCAGATGTCGTGGATGTGGTCTGAGTGAGCTCAGAAAAACATTTAAATCAGATCTGATCACTTATAAATACCAGACATCTCAACAGATCTGATCTGAGAGACTAATCTGATTTACCTGCATATGTAGACCGTAACCTAGTACAGCTAACACATTAAGACAGAAGTGTTACTATAACTAAAGTGTGGATCATTTCTGACTCACCCTGTGTCACCTGTGTCAACACCCTGGTCTCTCTGCAAGAGCTTACAGGTCCAGTCTAATGACTGCTGTTTACATCAGTGGAGTCTATAAATGGAAACTGGCCAGGCTTGTCCCTGGACGTTCTTGGTCAAGTGGCACACAAGTTACATAAACAGAAGTAGGCAGGATGATGTTTGAGTAAGCTGAGGCTGAACAGGTGTGAGGTCTGCAATGATATAAGAGCTTGTGTGCTCATGTCATACGTCAGCCTTCATAAACATAAACCACACAGCACTGCGTTACTTAGGCATGACTTAAAGAGTTACTGCACTCACGCTCCATCAGACTCTCCTCCTCCTCATCCTCTCACTGATGAAAGCGAGTGATAAAAGATTTAGGTAAACAAGTCCGGCGCTCAGCTTAATTCTGCCTCGCAGGCACTCCAAGACACAGCTGCCTCAAACTGAGCGCCAGCTTTCTTTTCCCATAGAGAGGCATTTCTGGGTTTCTTTACAGTCCTCCTGCTGCTCTGCAGAACTCAATAAAGCAGCCCGATGTGCACTGATCATATTTTTCCACTGAGATGACTATAAAATGTCTGTGACTATGTTCACATAGCCCAAATCTGATTTCTGGCCTATCCAGATTGTATTCAGAGTGATTTTTGATAGAATTTACATCTACAAGGTGGACCAAAAAGGTAGGTGTGTCTAATAGAGGACAGTGAGTGGACACAGTGTTAAACATCTCCAGCAGCTCCAGCACACCACCACCACATCAGTGTCACTGAGAATGATCCACCTGCTCTGTGGGGATCCTGATCCTTGACGAGCAACAAAGTCTACAGAGACAAAGATGTACAAAGTGCAGCTACATACTCAGTGGAGCTAAATTAAGACAATGAGTGCAGGCACAAAGAGGTGGTCATAATATTCTGGCATTACTGTTGTTTTAGCTTTTTGAAATCTAACTTTCTAGGGGGTGCCTAAAAGTTCTGCGCAGGAATGTTTTGCCATGTTGCATATCTGGCCTCAAGTCGGCTTCTATGATGGCGAAAGAACCTATGACCTTTGACCTGATGGAGATGAAGCAGCTTACTGCTGAGCATGTACCAGGCTGTTACCTTCCCACAGGGTCATCGGGGCTTAGCAGTGGAGGTGGAAGGAAAGAGTGAAAGAGAGCACGAATGACAAATTATGAGAGCTGTTTACTTTCCCAAGACTACAGGATTATGCCCACTGGCTCAGTCTGAGCAAAGGGGCCGAACAAGAAGAGGAGAGAGATCTCATCCCTAAAGTAAATGTGCAGTGAGATCTACTTAAATAAAATAAACAACGTTAAACCATGGAGACTCTCGGCTCTCAGTATCTAGGTCAAAAATATGTCATGTGGTCTCGCTCCAGCACACTCTGATACTTTCTCACAGAAGATGCTCAGAAGAAAAGACTAATAAAGCTATGTCTACTCAGCACTACAATAAGAGTGTGTGTAGCTGCCTGTATAAACGGCCCAGATCACTGAAAACCAAAGGTTTTTAAAAGAAGTATGTATGTAAACATTGTTTCAAAATTTATTATAGTCAAACTGAGCTGCAACAACAGCAAATTTAGTTTCTGTGATGTTACAGTAATAAACATATCTACACACTGCTGCCTATTCAGCCTACAGCAATTTAGCCCCTCCCATTCAGGTTGAAGTTATAAGGAGTGTTTCAGCTTGCACTGCTTTCTGAATACAGGGCATCCAATCAGAACAGAGCTTATTTACATATATATTAGTACTTACTACTGGTTAAAATACATTAAATGTAATAAAATAAGGACATTTATTTCCTGTCATTATTAAACAACAGTTGCTGTTACAGTCTCTCTATAACTAGTGTCACTCCATCTCTAATGATACGTGAAGTACAGATGACACCTCTGATGTACTCCACCTCTTCTACTACAAACTGACGGTCTCTGAGGACACGTACCGGGATGGTTCTGCCTCTAGGATGGGTACCGGTGGTGCGCCAGCTCTTTGTCCGCTCTGTCTCGTGGCGGTGGACCCAGCCCCTCAGCTCACTGGCCATCCTAAACACACACACATACAGAGAGAGAGAGAGAAACAGAGACACACAGACAGAGAATGTGTGAGAGAGAGAGCGCGAGAGACAGAGAGAGAGAGAAATAGAAAGAGAAAGAGAAAGAGAAAGAGAAAGAGAGAGAGAGAGAGAGAGAGAGAGAGAGATGAGAAGGGGTCAAAAAATGCTACTCAGTCTTCTCCAACACATACACAAGTATACATATTCTTATCAGAATGTAACTGTGACCACTCCTGGTTGGGAATGAACTTGCCACAGATGCCACATGACATGATGATGCCAGACACTTTCCATGTCGCTCCCGTGCTCTTTATTAAGCTTAACTGCTCCACTGTGGAGGTCAATTGCTCTGTACTACTCACTGGAGTCATGATGATGGTTTTACACTCTGCTACAACTGACTGATGTGCTCGCTTACAAATATAATGGATGAGCCTGAAAATTAACTATAACTAAATGTCTAATGAATAAAATTAACTAATCACTTACATAATGCATTTTTTATTTTACAGAGTGATTTTCTGTCCCTAGTAGAGGCATAAAAAATAGTGATGAACTTGTGTATTGCGACACGGAGGGCAGCGAGGGCCTGGTGGTGAGGGACCTCGTCTTGTGACCGAAAGGTCGCCAGTTTGATTGCCTGGCAGGACATGACTGAAGTATCTTTGAGCAAGGCACCTAACCCCCAACTATTCCCCTGGTGCTGCAGATAGGGGCTGCCAACTGCTTTGAGCACATGTTCTCCCTGCCCCCTGGTGTGTTCACTAGTGTGTGTGTGTGTCAGTGCATGGATGGGTTAAATGCAGAGGTCAAATTCTTCTGGACAATAATTGTGCACTTTCATGTTTACAGTAAACAGCCCCTGTATCACGATAGTCACGTTCTTGCCTTAGTCTTAGTCCTAAACTAAGCAGTTTCGCTGAAATCCCTGGGATACTTCTGTTTCTCAGTGTGCAAATGATCTTCAAGTTCCCATAAAGCTCATGGACTCATTGGCACAACAACATTCTCATCGTTCAGAACATCCTTTACTCTGTTCACACTTGAAAGCAAAGCTCATAAAAGTTGATCAGTTTAATAAGAAAAGTTCCTGCTGCGATCAAACAGTCCAACATGGAAGAAGATCAGGCAGAAGAAGCTACGACCATATGGGCAGCCACATGTGACTTTACACAAGCGTTACATACATAGTGATGACGGATTATAATCTCACTGTAGTATCACAGGATCCTCTGCTGGACTGTAAGTAAGGAGAGAGTCTACGGTAATACTTTTCATGATTCAAACTGATTAGCATCTAAAATATGATGTACATGTCTTCACAGCAGCTTTACTGTGCACTAATTCTCAGAATAGAGTGACTGGGAGGTGAATGAAGGACATGTATTGCTTATTGATGCCCTGGTGATAAAACTCTAACACTCTTCTCCCTGAATGTAATCAAATCCACACAGCAATGCTCCAAAATCAACCATGCACAGTAGAGACAGTTGTAATGTTGTGGAAATGTTTAAATACGGGAGATGCTGCAGTGTGTACAGCACTGACTTCATGCACTTGGTCCTGTTGACTGGTGGCTGGCAGGGGGGTGAGGGTCTAAAGAAGAGAGGGTCCCTTTTAACCACCATCAAAGCCTTCTCCTCTGACAATGCCTCCAGGTCCTCCAGTCTGAAAGAGACAGAGAGAGTGAGTGAAAAAGAGAAAGACAAATACAAAAACGTGTGTAAAAAGTAAAAACGTGTCCAGATGAGGTAAGAAAGAGCAAAAGATGGACAGAGAGTAGAGAACTGACAGAGGTTATTTATGAAGATGCTCAAACTCTTAAGAATGTCAGCATTTTTATGAGGCTCTTGTTTCAATCAGCTCCCAGCACAGTGGGTTCAGTGCCAGGGCAAAGCATGGCAACACCTGCTTTTGCCAACTAATGAATTCATGCCAGGAGCTCAACAGAAAAATGTCAAAGTAATTAAGAACTCAAAATGACTTCAATTATCAAAGCTGTCCAAATACTTTGTGAATATGTTCTGAGTAAAGTCAAATGCCAGCTGATTCAGCTTTTCTGCATGATTTACGAGTTTGTGAGCGATTCAGTGCTCCAGTAAAAAATGTTTGGCTTCTGTAACGTCACAAACGCAAAACTGACAGAGAAAAGACAAATGTGTGATCTGGATGAATCTGCTGACACCAAGTAGTCCTGAATGCCACAGAGAAACACAAAGAGTAATAACACTGCTGGTGGAAATTATTTAGACAGCAGCCTCAACTGAAATATACATACAAACACACAACAAGAGCTAGTCCTACATAACGAGAACCAAATTAAACAAATGAGAGAAAAATATTTTGTTTACAGACAGATTGTGTACAAATGGAGGAAATTCCGGACCATTATTAGCTCCTCAGGTGTGGTTGACCAACAAAGATCAATCCTGAGCAAGACGTGTAATAGTCCACAAGGTCGTAAAGGAACCCAAAGTAACTTCATGAGTCCACCATCAGGAGAACACTGAACCTCACTGGTGTACATGGCAGGGTTACAAGGAGAAAGCTGCTGATCTCCTAAAAGATCATTACAGCCCATCTGTAGTTTACTAAACATCACATGTACACGTCAGAAGAACTACTGAACGATGTTTAGTGGACAGATGAGACCAAAATAGATCGTTTAGGTGTAAATGAGAAGTGTTATGTTTGGAGAAATGAAAACACTACATTCCAACATAAACACCTCATCTGTGAAACATGGTGGTGGTGGTGTCAGGTTTGGGCCTGTTCTGCTGCATCTGGTCCAGGACGGCTGGTCATCACTGATGGAACAATGAATTCTGAATTATATCAGAGAATTCTAAAGTAAACAGGACGTCTGTCTGTGAACTGAATCTCAAGAGAATGTGAGTCATACAGCAAGACAAGAACCCTAAACACACAAGAGGTTCTACTAAAGAACGTTTAAAGCAGAATAAAGCTGATTTTGTGGAATGAACAAGTCAAAGTCCTGATCTTAATCCAGTAGAGATGTTGTAGAAGGAGCTGAAGTGAGCAGCTGATGGATGGCTTCACATACTTTTGTCTCAGATTTGTTTAATTTGGTTCTCTTTAACTACTTTTAGACCTTTTTTGAGAATCTGATGAAGTTTTAGGCCAAATTTAAGTAGAAATATAAAACAAATTCTAAATGGTTCACAAACGTTCAAGCACCACTATGTATGGTCTACAAACAGAGCTCAGATTGGAAGAAAGAGTCATACAATCAGTTAACTGCAGTAAACAAACTGAAGGTTAAGACAGGAATTCTGTGCTCTTGAAGTGCAAATAAAGGAAACACAGTTATGATAATCTGAGCTCCTGATCTCAAAAGTTCTCCACTTCTGTCCACATCCAGGGTCCTCTCCGGTTCCTCCTGAAAGCTATTTTCCAGGGCTGAATTACATAATTCCTTTTGCTGCTATGTGACCACTTCCAGACATCTAATGACCTTATTTAAGTTGGAAAGAATAGGCTGGAGGACAGAGAGTTAGATTTCAAGTCTGCCTGGAAACTGTTTAATGCGACAAAATGACAAACTGCGACAGGAGTCAAGAGGCCCACATGTAAAAAATGATGAAAAAAGAAAGCAGACTTAGATTCAAGTCTCCTCCACCGCTACTACTACTGCCATTCCTCCCTGAACTGGATAAATACTTTGTAATATGACTCTAAAGCGGAAAAAGCTTATATTAAACCTCGTTTGAGCATCTGACAAAAACCAGAAGCAAATATAAAGGAGCACGAGTGCAGTCGAAAGGAAAACGTACACTGATCAGCTGTAACAATAAAAACAACTCGCTAAGAAATGAATATAATGTCCATCTTCTGCGTGCCACTGAAACAGTGCCAACCCACACATGCCTTCTGTCCTGTGGTATGTGGGATCAAGCATCAGTATTAGCATCAGATCTTTTAAGAGCCATATTATACCCTTTTTAACTTGCCTGAGGGTCTAAAAGAAATGCTTGTCATGTGTTTTGGTCAAAATAACTCGTCAGATAATCCTGCTTTAGAGCTGTCTGATTTAAGGAGGCAGCATTTATGCTGATGAAGCACTGCTCACCTCAACTTAGGGTTGTAAGATGACCCTACATAATGTCCCTTCTGTGCTGTGCAGCTGAAATAACTATTTCTGGGACAAAATGTCCACATTCCTGTGTTCAGAAGTAAAATCTAAGTGTGTGTTACTATATTACAAATAATAAAACCCATTCTCTGATGATCTGCAGGGTGTATTTAAGAATATTTTAAATATAAGTATTTATTTCATGCAGCTGCTGTGTAAAACCTGTGAGACGTGGGCATCCAGATTCAGATGTAAAATCCTTTAAAAGTACACTGGACTGTTAAGAGGTGATGAAATGTAAAGTCTAAATACTGTTCAGAGATCAGATACTAATAAAATAGGTTTGTCAGGCTAATTTAAGACCAATCGTGGTTTGGAGACACAGACACACACAGTGCACAAGAAGAACAGAGCCTTTGATTTTCCTGCACAGGGATCTATGTACAGAGGACTCTGCACCTGCGCTGCTGTGCTGTCAGATGACATAACCACCTGCCTGGGACACGTCAGGTAAGAAAGGCCCCACACAGTGTTTGGTGTGTGTGTAATGAAGGATAGGGCTACCTGTTAGGAGTATGAGAAGGCTCTGAATCAGACACGCTGCCTCCCAGGTCGCCGTCTCTGTCTGACGAGAAGCCCAGCAGGTGTCTGCCACTGGGACTCGGGCCTGCTTCATACCTGGAGCCTGTGCGTCCTTCAAAAAGACTGGAGAGACGAGGAAAAGAGAGAAATGAGAGAAAATGATAAGATGTAAATAACAATAAAATCAAATATAATAAAATAAGATTAGGGAGCAGCATTAAGCAGCACCAGTCAGCAGAAGCACAAGCTCCTCCCTCTTTAAATGAGGGCGAGTCACAAACTATCTGCAAGTTAGTTATAATAAAACTTCTGTGAGCCACCATGTCTCATCTTCACTTTCTGTACTCGTTTATTTGAATCAGTTTTTATTTTTATAAGCCTAAAAATAAAAACACACAGCACGGCTGTCCAAGGCCGAGTGCTGCTCAGACTGCTGACACTCTCCAAAAACCTGCTTCTGAGGTGTTAAAGCTCCTCCTTATAACCCTGATCCTTGACCAACATCTGTTTGGTCCCCTGAAAGAAGCCCTAATCAATCAATCAATCTTTATTTAAACTCAGAGTACAGTGAGGGTGACCCCTTAATAGAAAAACAAACTATAGACAATAGGAAAGTAATTAAATTGCATAAATGAAAAGTAAAAACTAAATTAAACTAAAATGAGGTCAAATTTATTAAAATAATCACAATTCTAATACAAATAACACAAATTGAAAAATACAAAAATAAGGATATGATCAATCTTAAGTAAACAAACAAATAAATAAAAAGTAGCAAGAAGAATCAAGTAAAGGAGGATGGAGATTCACACCTGATGAAGAGGCTAAAACAGGGTTTAATGAAGGAAAATCAAAGCCTGCTGATGGACAGTGTGTTGAAAAGCAGGAGATTATGTGGAAAATCAAGTATTTATCTTTTCTGAAAACCTACAGCCACAGTGCAGATCATTTCTGACTCACCCTCGTATTCCAGGTTCATTTACCGTTTTCTGAAAATATTATATTACAATAACTCCTGAAACGTCACGTTTTGCATCAAATCAGAAAGTAGAAACAAGGACTATTGATAAGCGTCTATCAGTATCAATAAAATCCTAATGACAGTCATTCTTACCTCATCAGAGTCTGTAGTGCTTTCAGGATTACACATTTACAAACGACAAAGTTCTTTCTAGTCTCACGTGATGTAAAATACATTAAAGACTAAATCTCTAAATAACAGCTCACCTCATTGGACCAATGCTGAAGACCAGGAAAACCAGGACCACCATAACACACACTGCCCGCCTCTTTGGAGCTGTTGCCTTTAGTACAGTGTTCTACACATACAAGCACAAAGCACATGGGTTACACTTAACTACACAGCACAATACACACCTTTCTCTTTTAAAACAAACAAAGCGAGGTTTTTACTCAGGAAAGCTAAAGCTAAGGTTCTAAAGAGCAGAGACAGAACAGAGATCAAACAAACCGCTGTTTTAAAATCACTTTTTTATTCATTTTATCACAATTATTCAACCCATTCGCTGGGATTCTCTAAATCACTTGTAAGAAAGTGAAGAATACACTCTTAAAAGAGATGGTTCTTCAAGGGTTCTATAGTAAAGAAAATGGTTCTAGAAAGAACCATGAACACCCAAAGTGTTCTTCAGATTGATGATGAACGTGCTGTCAACAGTTCTATACTGAAACCTTTTGAAAATGGCTCTATATAGCACCAAAAAGGGTTCTTCCATTATTATAAGCTTGACATTGTATCAACAGCAGAACCCTTTTGTGGGCTATATAGAACCATTTTCAGAAATGTTCTGCATAGAACCGTCTACAGCACATTCCTCGTCAATGTGAAAAACCCTTTCACTATGGAAAGAACCCTTTATCCCCGCGAAGTGTGTTCTCATGGTTCTGTACAGAACCATTTTCTTCACTAAAGAACGCTTGAAGAACCATCTTTACCAGTGTAGCACAGGCCTCCTCCGACATAACTACTGCCAATACATCATCTCTCAGCAGCTGACACGCTCAGAGGAAACACAGCATCCCCAGCTCTGAAACATCAGCTAACAGACACCTGAGCCGGCGGACATTACATTAGTAATGATGGGAAGAGAGCGCCATCTATCCACCCAGATTGGCATGGCCAATTTTGCTCTCTCAGGGCTCTGGCTGTCGATGGCACAGCAGCATGCCTGCAATCCTCTGATCATAATGTCAGGGCCATTCAGACCCCCTAAATCCAACTGCTCTGTGTGGTTAATCATGATTTATAGTTGTGGACTTGTTTTTAGCAATTTTCTTAAATTTAATACCATCTGTTTCATCACAAATGCCTACCTCACTCATCAGGCCCTGCACCTGCCTCTTCAGAGTCCCGTTCTCATTTTTCAACTTCTCATTTTCAGACAGCGCCACCTTCAGACGGGCCTCCAGCGTCAGCAGGTACTCTTTCTTCTTCTTCCGTGACAGAGATGCCGACTCCCTGTTTTTGATCATCCTCTGCTGCCGCCTTGAGACGCTGGACTGAGAGCAGAAAGGAAATGTTACTGATGCAGGAAAGGAGGTGAATTAAACTAAAACATGAAATATCACTTCATACTGTCTGTAATCAAATTAAAGTCAAAGTAATATAAGAAACACTGTTTTCTGTGATTGAACTGTATGTGCTGTTGTATATTTTAAGGTCTACATCTCATTCAAGTCGGGTGGCATGCAAGTTTGACTGGATGGGCAATCTGGCCCATGTTATTGTATTAAAACTGTGGATCAGAAGAGAGAGAGAGAGAGAACAGAGAGAGATATAAAGATAAAGAGAGAGAGAGAGAGACAGAGAGATAAAGAGAGAGAGAGACAGAGAACAGAGAGAGAGAGACAGAGAGAACAGAGAGAG